>JASDQU010244656.1:159524-180975 GCA_032191745.1 Picea mariana
TTAAATCTTAGTTTCATCATCTTGAATTTTTTGTATCCTACAATACACCTCAATCTGACGAATCCAATTATCTAATTTCTCAACATTTACTTCTCCATTGTACATTGGCAATTCAAATTTAATATCAAGCTTTAATGAAGGAGTTTTACCATGTCCTTTTGGAGAATTCGGAAGAGGTCTTGAACTGGTAGAATAAGAAGAAGATGGAGGTGAGGGTGGTGGAGAAGCACCATTTCCTCCATTTCCATTTGGAGTTTTATCACCATTGTCTCCCTTGTGCTTTGAAGGATTGGAGCCTTCACCTTGCAATCCTGTATTCCTTTCCATCAAGATTTTCATCATTTCTCTCATTTCCATGACAGCCTTTCTGATATCTTCATCTTCTGTAGGAATATGTTCATGACTCTCTTCATGAGCCATACTTGGTGAATGCCTCCTTGAAACTTGCGGTGATGATATAAGCTTCCTCCTTGAAGGATGAGAACTTGGCTCTACAAGTTGACCTTCTCTTGTTGTGAGTTTCAACCTTGTGAGCATCAGAAAACAAAACACTTGCAAATAATCAAGTCTTCAAAAGCCTATGCTCTGATACCAACTTGATCTAAAAATGAAGAAGACTTGAATTCTTGAAAATATTTGCAAGTTTTATTTTATGTGTTAAAATGAAAATGGATCAACTTTGCAGCACAACTTCATTCAAGATGCATATAAACAGCAGCAATAAATAGTGAACATAAAACACATAACACAGCAAATGATAAAGGAGTTCACCCCTCTCTTGGGCTACATCTCTTGGTCCAGCTTCTAATGGATCTTTTTTATTATTTTCCCAAAGTGCTCAAATATGTGCTTTACAATGCTCAAAATGCCAAATAGATGGCTCCAATGGCTCTAGAATTTTCAAAAACCCCTAGCTGGGCTTTTTCGGCACCTCGTTTGGCCAAAAATTGAAGAAGATAGGTTTCCTAGAAGTCCCCCTTCAAACTTGTTGTCTCTGCATCGACAAATTGCACCCTTGTTGGCTCAACCTATCCCCCATGCATATTTAAGCGTTAAAACACATCACCAGATGCAACCACACAAATGGTGTGAATTGTAGGATGGTTATGGGTGCACCTAGCCCCTAACCGCCAAGGCCGAGGTCATGTGGCCCATGTGACCATGCGCAAATGCAAACGGGGCTCTGTCCCAAAGGCTAATAGAAAAGGGACAAGTGGTGGATCATTGGTTTTAAAAGCCATTTAAACCACATTCAAAACCAAATCTGTGCACGCACGCCAACAGAGTAACACAGGGTCATATGTTATTGTTTATATGACCGGGGGTTGGGGCTAAGGCCCAGCCCAGTCGCACCCCAAATATCCACAGTTGCAAATTCATATAATTTAAAAACTATTACATAGTAAGAACCAATATAGTGGCGGAATGGTAGCGTGGACTTTGCAAAGGCTATGCATGTGGGTGGAGGTCACGGGGTCGAATCCGGTGGACTCCAAATAATTTTATACAACCAACCAATAACAAGGTGCCATGTGTCGCAATGTCATTTGTCCACATCTGCCAACTGTATGCCACTCATCCCTGCCACGTGTCATACAGACTGCCACATCAGCAGTCATACGGAATGTATGGACTGTACAGTCAGCATCCCTTTTTTTGCATGTTTGTCATTTTGAACAGAAAGCGATATCTCTCACTCTCGACGTTCGTTTGAACCCAAATGAGTTGCATTGGGTTCGTAATGATGAGGCCTACGATCCCGTTTGATTTGAAGTGATTTCAAGCACTTTGAATTTTTGAGCAAAATTTGATCCCCTGGATCAACAACAGAGTCCTTTTTAGGCTGAATTGAAGAGGGTGTATTATTTTGAGATTCTTTGGTAGGATTTCCCTTTGGAGGATTTGTAGGCACCTTTTTGTTTCAAAGATTATATTGTTTATAGAATTGCATGATGCCATTCTGCAGCCCTATCTGGTAATCTTCCTTTTCCATTGACAACCTTTCATCATTCTCCTGCATGAATATTTCATTTTCATCCATGAACTGATCATGTTCTTATTTATTCAAAAACACCTTTATTTCATCACCATCAAAACAATGCATATTTTCTTCAAAAGTTTCATCAATCATTTACATAATTATTTTGAAAAGGAGGTCTTATTTGTTGATCACCATGGTTCCTCTGATCTCTTTGTCTGATTTGTAGAACTGTTTATATCCTTTGATTCTTGGGTGGAACATCAACCTGATCTATGGTGTTAGTATTATTATCTAAAGAAATACTTTCCATGATTTTCTCCAGGGTCTTCATCATCAAATCAAACCTATCTTCTGATGACTGTGAGGTTTATGGTTGTGCCTTATCTTGAACCCTTTTCATGTCCCTGTTAGTTTTATATTTTTTCTTTCCTGAAGCCATTAGATTTACTTAAACTTCTATTTCATCGCTCATCATATCATCTAGTGAAGTGAATCTTCTTTCCCTCAACAACAAAGCAAAATCACTTTCAAAGGAATCAACATATCTAAGTTGAGCAACTCTAGGAGGAGGCTTTACTTCAATAGGAATTGAGTTGTAAACTTTCATAAATCTAGCTGAAAACTCTTGTATTGTTTCTTCAGGTGACCTTCTCATGTTGTTTTACTAGGTTAGAACCTGAAGGGGGTTTTTCTTGTCACCCCACTTTGTAAGAAAACTCGTTTCGAAGGATTCAAAATTTTGGATACTAGCTACTGGGAGAGATCTGAAACATTCTCTGACCTCTCCTGCAAGACTTTGTGAAAACAACATCGTTTTTGCATCTTCATAATCTACTTCTTCTAGGTCCACAAAATCATTGAACCAGTTTAAGTGTTTTTGGGATGACACATTTCCTTCAACATCATACAACTTAGCCCTCTGATTATATTCCCAGGACAAATCATGTAACTGAGCAGGTAGAACAAGAGAGGAAAACCTAGCTGCCATGGATGGAGTAAGAAATTGAAGTGGTTGATGGTTCAGAATAGTAATCACAAGATGTTTAATAGAGAAAACTAAAATTAAATCTTGGAACCTCTTCTCATCAAAGATGATTTCATTCAAACTGGACTCAAATCTAGTTCTGAAAGAGTTTTCTCAAATTTCAAATCAAAATCAAGGTCTTCAATGCTTTTCACTCCATATTTGGGCAAGGATATATATCTTTCTAGACACAAAACTGGGCTTATTGGCCTTTCTTTTCTTTTGTGTACAATTTTCTCAGGATCATACATAGGGATTATTGCTTTTGGGTCTGGATTTCTCTTGGTATGAATTCTCTTGGGAGATAGAATTTCTCGCTCAAACTACTTTATTCTACTGCAATATTTATAATGGAGTCACTGGGGTAGATTTAGTCTCAACCAATAAGGTGTTTGATTCATTGTCACTGTTAGGAATCAAATCTAAATATTTAAGTCGTTCTTTTCCCAGGGAAGATTTCACTTTTGATCCCCGAGAACGGCGGCAAAATGTTAGCACTCTATAAATTTGTTCGACTGATAAAAGAATGACATAGGTAACCTAAGAATAAACTTTTTATTTGGGTACTAGCCTTCTCATCTTAGAGAGGGCTCTCTCCTGTCACTTGGTATTTAATAGATGAATTTTCTTTATCAAATCACTAGCTAGGTTTTGTTTCTTTGAAGGGTTTTTTATAATTTTGCGGGCAAGGAAGGGGAGGGACACTTAGGGCTATGGAGTAAAACTTCTGAAACAAATGGAAGTAATGACTGGTTGGTAGAAATCTCCAGAGGATAAAGGCTAAATGAGGCGATGAATTTGAGTTATAAATTGTAAATTTGTAGAGTTTAATAAGAAAGGGAAAAACATATANTCTAGGTCCACAAAATCATTGAACCAGTCTAAGTGTTTTTGGGATGACACATTTCCTTCAACATCATACAACTTAACCCTCTGATTATATTCTCGGGGCAAATCATGTAACTGAGCAAGTAGAACAAGAGAGGAAAACCTAGCTGCCATGGATGGAGTAATAAATTGAAGTGGTTGATGGTTCAGAGTAGTAATCACAAGAGGTTTAATAGAGGAAACTAAAATTAAATCTTGGAACCTCTTCTCATCAAAGATGATTTCATTCAAACTGGACTCAAATCTAGTTCTGAACAGAGTTTGCTCAAATTTCAAATCAAAATCAAGGTCTTCAATGCTTTTCACTCCATATTTGGGCAAGGATATATATCATTCTAGACAAAAAACTGGGCTTATTGGCCTTTCTTTTCTTTTGTGTACAATTTTCTCAGGATCATACACAGGGATTATTACTTTTGGGTCTAGATTTCTCTTGGTGTGAATTCTCTTGGGAGCTAGAATTTCTCACTCAAACTACTTTATGCTACTGGAATCTTTATAATGGAGTCACCGGGGTAGATTTAGTCTCAACCAATAAGGTGTTTGATTCATTATCACTGTTAGGAATCAAATCTAAAGATTTAAGTCATTTTTTTCCCAGGGAAGATTTCACTTTCGATCCCTGAGAACGGCGGCAGAATGTTAGCACTTTGTAAATTTGTTCGACTGATAAAAGAACGAAATAGGTAACCTAAGAATAGACTTTAGATTTAGGTACTAGCCTTCTCATATTAGAGAGGGCTCTCTCCTGTCACTTGGTATTTAATAGATGAATTTTCTTTATCAAATCACTGGCTAGGTTTTGTTTCTTTGAAGGGTTTTTTATAATTTTGCGGGCAAGGAAGGGGAGGGACACTTAGGGCTATGGAGTCAAACTTCTGAAACAAATGGAAGCAATGACTGGTTGGTAGAAATCTCCAGAGGATAAAGGCTAAATGAGGCGATGAATTTGAGTTATAAATTGTAAATTTGTAGAGTTTAATAAGAAAGGGAAAAACATATAATTGTATTAGAGCATTAAATAAATGAATTCTAACATTAGTTAGGAAGAACTTAACATAGTTCAAATTTCTTCCGCCGAGAGAATCAGAATATGAAGTATGGGCCTTTGAATATTCAATTTAAACAAAAGAAAATGAAAATGAAATCGGAAATACATGAAATACATACAAACAAAGGAGACAAAACTCAGATCACCACCATTAGAATCTTTTCATGGAAACTTCAAGACTTTTGCATGTGTATTCTATTCAACTTCAGAAAATTACATTCAAGTTCCGAAGAGCTAATATCATTCCCTTGCACTTCTACCAACTTCTAATACATTTGGCACTCCTAATATTTATACAAGCTGAGTTCCTTCGTTTTGAAAACGATTACAATGATTAAAATTAAATGTTTTAGTTTAGAAACCGATTACAATAATTACAAGGGATAGTTTTGGTTTTGAAACTGATTACAATGATTAGCAGGAAAACGTTTCATGATCTGAATTATGGCTCCTCTGGTGTTTCAGTTTCTTTCTTCTCCACTTGTTCTGCTCTAGTCTTCCACGTGATTTTTCATCTTCAGTGACATCTAGACATCATCTACTGGACCCCGGAAAACTACATTTTGTCTTACCCAACCACATTATCTCCTTCCATTGCAAGTCATAAGGGATATCATAATCTATCATTTCCTTTATCAAAATCTCCAGGTCAATGTAGGAATCATATGATATGAATCGCAATCCAAAATTGACTTCTTTGAACTGATTCAAAATTTCAAAGTCTGTGATCAGATGTTCAACTAATGTAGCTCCTTTGAGATTTTCCTCCAAGGTTTCGAGCTTGGAATGATCCATTTGACACTAAGTCAAGCGAGAATTGTAATCTTCTTGATCATACAATTTTCCTTTTCCATCCTAAAATGGTGGAAGGCCTTTGATAAACAATTCTTCAAACAGATCCTTGAACTCTTGCACACTTTGCTCCATCTGTGTTTCCTTGGTTTGGACTGATTTCAACATGTTATGTTTAGCAATAATCCTCTTGGCCCAGATAATCAATGTAGTTTTGTCTTTAACTCCAATAGTCTGAAGGTCTACAGTAGGAATGGAGTTGAGTATATTTATGGAATTTTGGGCCCATTCAAATGGTTTATTTTTTAAAGTTTCATTCACAACAGTGCACCTACTTCTAGCAGTGATGGCTATCCTATCTTTATCATTAATTAAATTCAAATATATTATGAACTTGGTAGCTTCATCATCTATAGAGTCCTAGATGATATGATTGGCACCCTACAATAGGCCTTTGCCTCTTAATATCATCTTCAATTTATCTATCCTATCATGCAAAACTTCATTCTCCTTTTGAAATTGAACCATTATTTCATCCTTCACCTGCATCTCCTACTTCAATTTCTCTATGCTTCCTTTATGCCTTTGATTTCTTCTTCTTTCAGGCTAACTTGTGACATATCCTGGACAAGTCCTTCAGTGTTTGACCCATCTTCTGCAGTAGGAGGTAAAAATACATATTTTCTTAGAAGTTATGTCTTCTCTTGTGACCATTTCACCTTTTCACATTCTAGTTACAACAACCTAACTTTGTAGTACAATGTATCTTGACGAAGTGTTTCCTTTTCTTGTTCTAGAGAAACCAATTCTGTTGTTTTTGGATGCTCTGTGGTAGACATTTTCGATTTGTTCTTCAATATTTGAATTAATTTGTCTTTCTTATCCAATGAGGACTTCAACCCTTGGGGGCCTTAAGATTCAATCCTCTTGACCTGAGTCTACCAAGCTCTGCTAGATGCTTTTTCCTACCTCAACTACCCTTCTAATTTCATTGCATAAGATGACAACTTTGAATTCTTCAATCTTAAACTCAGGTAATTAGAATACAACATCTCACTGGTATTATTATGGAATTTGACCTTGTCTGGAGCACTGATGTTGTCATACCTTATCTTTGTCTCAAAGACTTTGTCTTCATCTACAACTGCAATGTTGAAGGTCTTCTTCTCAACATCTCTTACTCTGAACATAGAATATTTATGCTGAGAAATATTTTCCACTTCAGGGACTAAATCCCTCATCTCACCCAGAGCTATGTTTCCCTTCTCAGCATACTATTTTGCAAAATCTTTCTTAGATTGATAAACTGCCTCAGATGTTTTATCAAAGATGTATTTCTTGTTGCTAAAGGTTCTTGAGCTTCTTTCACTTTGGATTTTGCTTTCCTTTTCAACCTCTACAGAGTTGTACCAATTTACACCATATCTATATTTACTTGTTCTCTGGGCTCTTCCTCCTCTAAATCCACTATCTGTGGAGACTGTGAAATCTTCATCTTCTTAGGATCAGTCTACTGATCAATGGTGCCTATGGATTCTAAACTGCTTCTCTTGTTGTAAAAACTCATCTTAGGAACTTTGACTATCAATTTCTGAGAAGCTTGTTGTGTTTGACTTTGTTGTAGGGTTGCCTCCACTTGTCATGTTTGAGTTGGTTGCAATATTTCTTCCATATCAACACAACTTCTAGATTTTCCAGCTTAACAAAACCCTCAAATTATTCATTCTCATAAGGGGCATGTTTGTTCATCAATATTCTCTTGGTTATGATTTGATGTGGATCATACCTTCTTCCCTGTAGCTGTGAAAAACCAAATTCTCTGAGATATGCTTGAATTTGAGATAAACATGATCTAGATTTGACAATGAAAGGGCCAACGATAAAATGGAACTTGAGTTTGGAGGATTTGTGCAACTTCAGGAAATGGTCTGTCTCAGATATAATTCTTTGCCTGATGAATTCAAGGGAAAATATTCTAGGGGTCAGAAAAATAGGCAACGGATAAGGGGATTCATGGCAACCATAAACCCATATTATTGTTGAGTGCATGAATAGTACCCAATCCCCCACTCTGTTCTTTGTATTTGGATGTAGATAGCTCCTCATGTCATCCAAAACTCTAGGTAGACTGGTATTGAAAATCAAATTGTAAGCATTGGACATGACTTTGTTCATGAAGATGAGAAATGTAATCATTTTACATTCAGTTGATACAAATGTTTCTTCAGGTAATTCTCTCTTATTGGTTTCCAGGAAAATCTTCAGAAGATAGGTGTAGTATCTAAAATGCCTTAGAGAGTGAAAAATCACTAGTTGTTTATGGATATTATCAACTATGAATTGATCAAAATTGATGCGAACTGACAAACCATACTCTGACTTTAAAACGGTCAAAAGGAAACCGAGCATGAATTCAACTACATGTTTTTCATTTTCTAGACCTAAAACTTGAGTTAATAGGGATAAGACCCATTTTACTTCAATAACCATTATATTCACATTCATTGGTAAAGACAGATTCTCTAAAAAATGTTATGGTTTGACAATTGTCTGTAAAAATAGATCTTGAACCTCTGATAGACATTCTCTGTATACCCTAATTAGTGTTTCTTCATTGAAAGGTTAAGACATTGTAGAGAAATTTTGCTATACTGAGGGACTCTTGAATTGACAGACTCTCTACCCTACACATGACCTCAGACCCTCATTTATTCACAACGAATCTTTCTTCATGTGAATACTATTCGACGCACCAACCTATAAATTCAAGAAAAGGGAAAGCTATTTCGACAACATAAGGGACTATGGTGGCCTAGACTACTTCAAGGAATGGTATACACCTTCCTACTTTATCGAATAGGTTGCTTCTGGACAGAGAGATGGGAGAAATGGTGATTTTGGTATCAAAAACGTCTGAATCTCGGTCAATTAGGGCTTCTTCATTCGTCACAGGATCTTGTTCTGTTACTGAGGTTATGATAGGATCCATGGTTGTGTTGAAAAATACCTGGAAATGAGAGGCAATGACATGCAGTTGGCGTACTGTTGAGATGCTTGTGAAAGATGGTGGTCACGCCAAGGTTCAAACAGTCCAGTGTTTGAAAAAATAATAAAATAAATAACAAAATGCCCTTTCATACTTTTCCAAATTTTGAGGGCTTGGGAAAGTGGTTTGGGGAAACCCTCTTTTCACCTCAAAATGCTCCTGGTGGTGCCACATAAATCCGAACAAAAACCATGGTTTAGATTTCAGGCCCGCTCTCCAAAATCAACCTTCATGCAAATTCTTCCTCTGAAATCGCTCTCAACCATTGATCTTGAGACCTCATGATCCACTATGCATTAGGCCCGATCAGTTTTTATCCTACCAAATTTATGCCTCTTCCTACCATATTTATCACCTTTCCTAATTTTTCAGGTTTCCAAACCGATTTAGCACCTCGCCAGATCTTGAAATCTCGATTTCAAATAAAACATTTAATGGTCACTAACAAAACTGACACCCAAAGAGCTCAACCTTGACTGTATGGAACAAGAATCCACTAATCATATAGTGGACACATATTTCAAGGGCACTCTTCAGTAGAGGATCCAACTTTATCGAGTTGTCAAGGCAGGGAAACTCCTACACCAAGGCAAGTCACCCGGGGCCAAATCTAGCAGAATTTTCCTCACCTGATGGAGGAACTCAACGAAATGGAGACCAATGCTTCCTAAGGGGGGAGGATTGATCCAGTTGGCTATTGGTGGCCACCCACCTATTCCAACTGGCTCCTCTTGTCCATTTTTAGTTCAACACGTTCTTTTGTACTTATTTGTAATTGTGGGTTCTACACTTATGGGGTTGTATGAAGCCCCACACATATTCTAGGTGGATATTGGTGGCCTCACAGCTAATCCAATTGTCTTATTTTGTATGTTTTCATGTCAACACATCTTGTTGTACTTCTAGGGCCTTTTTGGAGTCCTAAACAATGTTTTTTTGGATCACCACAGTCAAACTATAGACAAACTTAGATTTTGACAGTGAAATGTGTAGTTCTTTGAAATACCTTTCCAATGGTATATCATGTGCCTAAAACGAAGGTCATATGAAAAATTTACAACCTAGGGAAGTTGAGGTACCAACTTACCCATAGGGGCCCACATGACTTTTGACGTTTGACTTTTGACTTTTGAGTAAAAAATGCCTCTAGAGACTCGTTGTAATTTATTATGCTCAGACGGATGCACGTAGCATCTACATCGCTTCTCAGAGATAGCTACCTCCATTAAATCAAGTGTTTTAGTTCTATAGTTTTACAGTTTCAGCCTATTTCATTATTCAATAGAAGATATTGTTTAGTGGATATTTGTGTTATTCTTCATATCTATGTGTTTATTATATTCAGTCTGTTAATCAGTGCGTTCCACTCCTAAATTCAAATCATGATTACTCTCTTAACCTCATTATCTATTTGTCTTGGAAATAATGCATATTACTATGATTTGATAATATTGGATCAATTATAGGTTGTAGGGGTTTATCCTTTCTTAAACATCTTAGAAGTTAGGAAATTATTAATGTTGAAATATAGCAGATTTTTCTCTTAGTTGTTGTGTGTAGGTGTCATTGGGAAACCATTGTGATATGCATGTATTCTTTCTCATATAATTGCACCAAAACCAACCATTAGAGAAGGCATCGAAAGTATTTCTATAGGTTCCTTTATATTTTCTCTTTAAACCGTAACTTTGATTGAAATTAAGTGTTTGAACTATTTCTTATTTGTGAAAGGTATACAAAGATTAATATATACACTAGTATTGTTGGAGATACTTCACACACACCTAGGATTTATTTTTCCTAAGGTTTTCCCTATGTTTATTAGTCATTATTTAGTCTCCTATAGTTCTAGGAGAATATTCTCTTGATTTCACACTTCAATTGGATCAGTTGAGTGGAGTCTTAATGCCACAATGGTCCCATCACATTGTAGCATTGGGATCATCATTGCTAATGTAATTTTTCGTTGGGATTATCACTAGACTAGTGCATTAGCCTCACTTCACTTTGTTTTAGTCAGTTAACTGAAGACTGAGTAACTAGTTAACTCACACTAGGTGGCAGTTAACTTCTGTAACTGTCAGTGTATGTCCAGATCACTCTAGACCACCATTATGGTGCATTAGTTGAGTTATACAAATTATATCATGTGTAATTTATCATTCATTTATTTAGTTAATACAATTATTTGATTCTCTTTCTCGTTTCCATCTTTTCTCATTTCTTCTACAAACGTGTATGTCCTTTTCTAGATATATCTTATATATGCAGGTTCCTTCACATTTACATGGTATCAGAGCCAACAGATTGCTAGGAAAAGACACACCAAACTCTTTTTGTAGCTATCGAAGATTGAAGACAATGGGAAAATGGAATTTCCAAAAGAATTGATTCTTACACCATACAATTTCTTTGCATGGAAGGACAGGATGGTAATGCATCTTCGAAGAAGAGGATTATACAGGTTAACCATGGAAATAGAGACTGAACCCACATCAGCCATAGAAAAATCCAAGTATGTTAATCGGATGGATGAAGCATATGGAACTATTTATAGTCTTATTTCTGTTGGAAATACTGAGAGGGTGGGTGAATCAATATTACCTCTTTTAAAACAATTAGCAATTACTATGATATTTTATTAATCACCACAAGGATCAAGAATGGACTTGTATTTAAAACCAATTATATAAATATAATTAACAAGAATTACAAGGTTTTATAAAGAATAATATGATATATTGAAGGACACCAATCATTTTTACCAACTGTAGGAGACACAAATCCCCTTCTTCAGGGCACCGACCCTAGGAAGCACAAACTCCCTTGTTTTAGAGCACCAACCCTAGGAAGTAGCAACTCCATTGTCTTTAGGGAACCAACCCTAGGAAGCACCAAATCCCTTGTCTTTAGGACACCAACCCTAGGAAGCACCAAATCCCTTGTTTTTAGGGCACCAACCCTAGAAAGAACCAAATCCCTTTTATTAACACTTTACTTAGTAAAGGATATGAATCCTTCTTGGATCCTCCCTTCCACCCTCACTGCATAAGTATCATCAATTCTTCTTCTTTGGACTCTGCTTCTTCTTTCCAGCCTGATCTGTACTGGAAAGACACATCCTCTTCATCGTTATTTCTTGCCTATATAGTATTCCAATTGGTGTGAGAGTTGAATCATTGTGTCCCTATGTTTGGACCATTACACCTCTTCATTTAAATTAACAGTAATATCATTTGACTTTCAATTTAGAATTAATATCTCCCTCTATTATTATTCACACATTAACATGAAAGATTTTCAATTTAGTAAGAGGGATTTTCATAAATCAATCACAGGTATGGATCGATTTATTTTAACTCGATCCCATGCCTTTTTATTTTATTCTTAAGCTTATGTTGTGTCCCTAGTTTTCCAACAGATCTTATTTAATCTTTTCAATTATCTTTCCAATTCATTGGATGTATGTGATCACTTAATATCAATCAGGACAAAATCTAGATCCTGTATGGTTCAAAGTTTCTTCCTGATAGAGGAAAAATTCTTCCTCTGTATGTTAAATTCACATAGACGCACTTTCAGGACCTCTTTTCCATATGACCATAGGTGGTGTCTAAGCACTATGCCATATAAGTGCTTAATCACTTATCAATATTGGCATTCATGTTTTATTTGCACATTTGAGATGGATGGTTCTTGTTGATTTCGAGACTTTGATGTTTTGAGACTCAGGCCATTGCAACTTTCCAAATTTTCCAGAGAAAATTATGTCAAAGGGTGTATCAACACCCCCTTCTTGATAACCTTCATATGTCTAGGATCTGGGACCATAGACTTAGGCACAAAGGAGCTCTCGCTCTCTGGGTATTCTACTATTCGTGACTTCGGCCTTCGAGGCTTCAGGTAGTTTTTTTGGTAGGATAAGCTAGATATCCCCAAAGGATGTATTCCCATAGTGAATTTTATTGTTGACGTCACTATTGACATGACACTAGTTGAGTGGCTGCCACGTGTTACCCTAATTTGTGACTTTTACATTCCTTATGTGCCACATTGATCTTGACACTTGTTACCATTTGATTGGGCCACATGTCATATTCTTCGTTTTCCACATGTATTACTTCATGACTTTGGTACTTCGTGGCTACAAGATTTTTGAAACTTTTGTAATATCCTTCGATTATTGGCGAAGTGCCAAATAGATCTACCACCGTAGATTTTCAACTTGTCTTGATCCTATGGAATTCATTTATTCTGAAACTCCGAGGTTTTGGAGTTCTTTGTTTATCTAAGTTGTTTATCGCTAGAGTAGGTCAAGGTCGGAGTTGAACACCTTCTTCCTTGGCGCGCTCTGAATAGATCAACAGTTGACTAGATTTCCTATTCCTCCTTTGATCTGACGGTCAATGAGGGTTCGTGACTTCGAGGCTTCGACCTTTGGGTAAATTCTCCTTTTCACCGGAGTGGTCAGCGCTAGGGTTGACCAGATTTTGTGACTTCGAGGCTTCAGCCTTCAGGAAAATTCACCTTTTGTAGACTCATTTTCACCAAAGTGATCAGCATTGGAGTTGACCGGACTTTGTGACTGTAGGGCTTTGACCTTCAGGTAAATTCACCTTTTCTAGACTCCTTTTCTTTGGAGTGGTCTGTGTAGGAGTTGACCACCTGATCCAATGAATCGTGTTGCTCCCAAGGAGATATTATATCAACGGTCTGCATTATTTATTTTAATTCGAGACTCCAGGATACTTCGGCTTACACTTTCCTTCCACTAAACTCAATCGGATGGTCGAGAAATCATCTGAAGTCCCTCCTTGATCTAATGGTTGGTGAGATCATATGAAGCTCCTGCTTCAAATTTGACGGTTGATATTTAATCCTTTCCAAAATCTAACTTTGTCTTGATCTAACGATCTTGGATTGTCTCGAAATAATGATGAACATCTCATGTGTGTCATCTCTTCTAAGATTCGATTAATGTTCTTCCTTTTGAGCTTTGGGTTTGTACTAGATTCTTCTACACCTTGTTGACATCAATGACAATATTGTACCACTATGTCCAACATTCTCCCCCTTTGGCATTGATGGAAACCTTTTATTTGAAATATTTTTATTTTTTATGCTTATCAATTTCCTCCCCCTTTGACACCAATGGAAGAGGGGATATTTCTTCGCTCCCCCTATGGAAATGATCTCCCTAACCATGTGCCCCTTTTCTTCTGTTACGATTTTTATGTTTTTATTGAGGTATGTGAATTACTCCCAATTTATGTTGAACTGTAAATGTGTTCAACCTGCACAAAATAGATCTAGATAGAAAATACTACACACATTTGCATAGAGAAATTGAGAAAGAAGAATAAGGAGAGAAATAATAGAAGAATTCTCATTAACCGTAATGAATAATGAATAATTTACATATGATATACTCTATATAACTCAATGAATGCACACTAGAGGAGAACCAATGTTCCATAGTGGTGGTCTAGAGTGATCTAGACACACACCAATAGTGACGGGAGTGAACTTCCACCTAGTCTAGTCTCTTAGGCAGTTACAGGAGTGAAGTGCCACCTAGTTGAGTTAACTAGTCAACTAGTCTTCAATTAACTGACTGAATAGAGTGTAGTGAGGAGTATATCAAGGAATCAAGGGTAATCTACCATTCTAGTGATTATCCCAAGTTAAGTATCCATTAGCATGGTGATGATCCCAATGTTGCATGGTGACAAAACCATTGCAGCATCTAGACTCAACTCAAGTACTCAAACTGAAGTGTCAACTGAAAGAGAATATTCTCCCCTAAAATATAGGAGACTAGATAATGATTAATTATGACTAATAAAAAAGGAAAAACCTTAGGAAAAATAAATCCTATGTGTGTGTGAAGTAACTCCAACACCCCCCTAAACATCATTATGGTGAAAATAAAGAATGGGTCCCGGCAACGAGGCCATGTTAGGTACCCAAATACAAAAGATAAACTGAAACAAAGTGAGGAAAGAGGAAAAACCTCATGGGAAAACCCCCCCTCAAGGTACAATGTATGTAAAAAGAAGAACTATAGTTGCTATGCAATGATGTCCTTCACTCCAAGACAACTTCGCAGAGAATGGAACTTTTTCTTAGTGAAGGTCTTGGTGAGTATGTATGTCGTCTGTTTTGTTGAAGGACATAACTATAGGTCAATGATCCCCTCGTGTACTAAGTCCCAGATGTAGTGCATGTGGATCTTGATGTGCTTCATCTAATGCCTCTGAACTAGATCTCTACAGAACTTTAGAGTGCTATGGTTGTCACAGCAGATGATGATTGGCCAATGAAACTGAATGCCCAACTCAATGAGAAAATGTTGTAGCCACATAGCCTGAATGGTTATATTAACTACCCCTCTATACTCTACCTCAGTTGAAGATAGAGAAATGGCGGCTTGTTTCTTTCTCGACCAATAGATATGTCTAGAACCAAGACTATGTGAGTAACTAGATGTGGACTTGCGATCAGTGCTATCACCAGCCTAGTCAAAATCAATAAACCCGATGAGATATAATGTAGAGTCTACTTCATAATGAATCCCAAAGGTGATGGAGCCCTGTACGTACCGAAGGATATGTTTTGCAATATTCCAATGTAGCTCATGTGGGTCCTGCATGAACTTGGAAAATGTGCCAACTTCAAAGGAGAGGTCTAGTATGGAGTGTGTGAGATACAACAAGCTCCCCACTAGCTATCTGTACAATGTGTTGTTAATCAGTGGAGTCTCCCCACCATCCTCAAGTTTTAATCCTGATAGGAAAGGAGTCAGCGCAGACTTGCAGTCTGTCATATGAAATCTCTCAAGGAGATATCGTGCATACTTGGCCTGAGAAAATTTGATGCCTGATGCATGCTAATTGATCTCAAGTCCAAGGAAGAAGTGTAGTAGACCCATGTCCTTCAACAAAAACCTATCATGTAGAACTTTCTTGACTGTTGTTGGGCCACTAAACTATCATTATTTCTACCATTTCTTGACACATATTTCATCCATTTCTACTATTCTTTATCACGTCATTTATCATAAGTTATCATATAATTCCATTTTATAATTATTTATGCTCTTGTGGGTAAATAATATTTCTTCTCCTTTATTTTTAATAAATTGAAGATTATTATGCATGATTTTGCTGATAATGTTTTATTAATTAATTTTTTATAAAATCACTCAGGATTTTAGCCTCCAAGATCTCTTCTGGACTGCAAAATTGATTTTCAATTTATAATCAAATATTCCAACTCGGAAATCCGTTGGAATAAGAAGTGACAGTTTTGCGTTGGATGTTTCGGGCAAGTGAAGAAGAATCTTGAAAATCTGAGACATGGGTTTTGTGAAGAACGGACCAATTCAGCTTCTTTGAGGAAGATTTTACAAAATTCAATCTGGATTAAGAGAAACAAAAGTTTCTTTGAAGACAATTTTCTCAGATTTGTTGTTGTGGCCATTTTCTAAATTCTTCCAATTGCAATGTCATATTCGACTTGTTTTGTCTTAATGATGATGGAGAGATCTTCCAGATTTGATATTGATTATTTAGATTAGGTAATCAATCCGAAATTATAATAGGAAATCATTTTTTAATTTCCCTTTCCCCTCCGTGTATTTAAATGAAAACAAATTAAAGGGAGAGGGGGGAGAATTATGAAATTGATGGAAAATTATTGAATTTGAGGCAAAGCTAAGAACTTCATTCTGGTGTAATTATTTCTCTCATATATTTTAATGAAGGAAGATGTCCATTGAGTTTTGCATCTATTATTTGTAATTTGATTTGAATTATTTTCAAGGCATAACTGACTCTTTGGCAGGTGGGCCCACTGCCCTAGACGAGGTGATGCCTTGAACATCGAAACTAGTTTAGTTGTGTGCTTGTTTCTTGAATTTCAATTTATGTTCCTTAAGAAAGTAATTTGTTGGCTACTGTATTTTCCAGATTTGATATTTCCTGCAATTTCTAGATTTCATTTAATTTATTTCTCTAGATTAGCATTTGAATTGTGTTGGGTGCAATAAGTTAAATTTACAATTCAGCAAGGTGTTTTTTTACTTTAGTGTTGATTCAAGTTGTGTGATTAGCATTAGTCTTCTTTCCTGCCACTTGATTTCTTCTTCTTAAATTTAGTATTGATATTTAAGTCTTGCATTTTATTTCTTGTTGAATGAGATTGATAGTGTAGAACATAATCATGTAGGACCGGTGTTAGTCGTGGGTAGTTTATTGCATATATTTTGCAGAATTCCTTGAAAGAAAAAGACATTACTCGGTCGATAGTTAATTTACAGGTGATTAGTTGTTTCTTTATTAAAAAATTAATTGTCCCCAACAACTCCCGTAATCGTTGAATTCGAGAAACCGATTATCAACAAATCATCAGCATACATAACTAAAAGTAGAAGTAAATCAGTCATCTTGAGCATGTAGACATTCAGGTATGATTTACAATGTACAAAGTTATGTGACAACAGGTAGGAGTCCATCTTGGAATACCATTCCCTCGAAGCCTACTTGAGGCCATAAAGGGACTTCTTCAATCGACAAACCAAAGATGAGTCTTTCATAAATCCTTGGGGCTGCTCCATATAGATCTCCTCAGAGAGATCATCATGAAGAAATGCATTCTTCACATCCATTTGATGGACTTCCCATCCCTTGGTTGTTGCAATGGAAAGTGCCAATCATATGGAATCCATCTTCCCTAATGGAGAGAAGGTCTCATCATAGTCAATGCCATGCACCTGCTGAAAGCCTTTGGAAACAATCCTGACTTTGTATCTTCTAATATGTCCATCCATTGTTCTCTTGGTCCTATAAACCCATATGCATTTGACAAGTTTCCTCTCAGAAGGAAGGGGAACCAGATCCCAGGTCTGGTTCTCGAGGAGGGAGTTGTACTCCTCCTGCATGGAAGATTCCCAAAAGGGATTTCAAGTAGCCTTTCCATAAGACTATGGATCGGAAGACTGAACCAAGAAAACACATCTAGAGGGAAATGGTTCACTAGTAGTAAGTGCAACAATAGGATCCTATAAATCAAATTGAGTCCTCCTAGTATCGGCTGGATCACTAATGAGATCATGTGCATCTTGAAGAGTAGTTTGTGCCCACTTGGGCCTCTACTCTGGCTCTGCAACTACAACTGAATGATCTAACTCTACATATGACTGTACTGACTATGAATCTGAATCATCTGAGTCCTTTGAATCAAAAATATCATCTGAAGAAGAGTCGGCATGTGCATGCTCATCATCTAGGACATGTGGAAGAATGAAGGTGTCTACATGTGGCTATTGAGGTACATGCAAGAAACTTTCCTTGAATTGGACACTACACTCAATGATGAGATGGTCTAAGTAAAGATCAATCAGCCTATATCCCTTCACACCATCGGGGTATCCAACATAAATAAAATCAATTCTCCGTGGATCAAGTGCCTTCCTCTTTTTAGAGGGAATCTGGACCCATGCATGTGAACCAAAAATGAGAAAGTGGGTCACTTTCGGTTTGAGGCCGCTCCAAGCCTCGTAGGGGGTCTTATCATTTAAATATCTATGGGGATATCTATTTTGGATGTATTTTTCACAATTAAGTGTTTTGGCCCATAGTCTATGTGGTAGTGACTTTGCATGCAGCATTAAAGATTCCATCTCCTTTAGAGATCTCTTTTTCCACTCAACAAATTCGTTTTGCTGCAGAGTATAGGGAATTGTGTGCGACAACTGAATCCTTGCCTCATGGAAAATATCATGAATCTCATGATTGGCATACTCTCCCCCATTATCAGTTAAGAGGACTTTGATCTTATTTCTGGACTGTGTCTTAAACAGGGCTTTGAAATGTTTGTGTTGAAAGACCTCGGATTTTTTTCTGAGAAAGTAGATCCATGTAAAACGTGAGAAATCATAAACAAAAATGAGAAAAACCTCACTTTGTTGGTGGATGGATACATAAAAGGACCCATAAGGTCATTGCGGATCAGATATAAAGGCGCAGAATCTCTTTGAGACTTTGCTTTGTCAAATTTCTCTTGAGGGTGTTTTCCGAGAACACATCTCTCACATACTCCCTTGGAGAAATGGTTGTCTGGTAGACCATCAACCAATATTTGCTTGCTAAGTTGTTGCTTGTATCTGAGATTAAAATTTCTAAAACTTGCATGCCATATACTACTACTTCCATCAACATGAGTAAGCAGTAAAGCAAAATCAGGTTCAATGAATTCATAAAATGTATACAATCTAGACCAATGATTTACCTCACCGGTAGCAACCCTAGAGTTGGTTTACATGTCATAGATGTCCACGAAATTTGGTGTGAATGTGAATTTCTTCCCAGTGTCATAATTCATCATCTGATACATAAAGAAGGTTGGTGAAAAGTGTGGGAATGTGCATCACATTCTTGAAGCTTCCGTTGGTGAGTTCAAACCTTCCTTTGTCAGTGACTTCGACAGAAGAGTTGTCCCCCATCAGAATAGGAGGATGTTTGGATACATCCAATGAAGAATATACTTATTTTTAGGAATCCATGTGATGTGATGCTCTTGAATCTATGATCCAAGAATCGGGAGAGGAGTTTATGGCAATCAAGGCATGGCTAGAATTTCCTTTCTTGGGATTTGGATCTTCTGGCTTCTTCTTCTTGGCACCCTCAGGGATGCGATCTCCAAGGTTGTTTTTATGAAGTATTTGAGACATTAGATCTATTTTTTTTTGCATTCATGTGGATTCTGGATGGAATCCTTTGTGACGGTATGTGCATTTATCCCCTTTTCTTCCCTTTCCCCCACTGGATCCAGAGGCATCAGTGAAGGGTTTTGTGTACCCTTTCTTCTTAGGATGTGCATGAGATTTATTTTAGTCTTTATATTTGGATTTCTGATATTGGTGGCTGCCATATTGCATAGTAAGTGCATGTGCCTTTGGGCCTTTTATTTTTCCCATGTTGATGAACTTGGTTTGCTCTTGTGTCAGGGATTTGATAAAGTCCTCAAGAGAAGGCATATTCTAGGTGGCTCCAGAGGTGAATCTAACAGAATGGAATGTGGATATGAATACAAAGAATTCATGACCAAGTTTGGAGAGAATGGCGAGATTCATTTGTTTCTCCTCCTTATATTTATCAACCCCGCAAGCTTTGAGTTGCGATAGTAAATCCTTGAATTTTGTAAAGAAATCTTGGATATTGACGAAGCTTTTTGGATCCAATGTGAGAAGTTAGACCTCTATCATGTGTCCCATCATCTCATCCTGTTTTCCAAAGAGACCTTCCAAGGTGGTCCAGGCTTCATTGGGAGTCTTACAGGAAGATATGTGAAAAAGGAGATCTGGAGAAATAAGACTGCAAATCATTGTGAGTGCTTCATCCATCCGATTTAAGTACTTGGATTTTTCTATGGCTAATGTTGGTTCTTTGTTTGTATTAAAGGTTAACCTGTGCAATCCTCTAGTTCGGAGATGAATCATTGTTCTCTCCTTCTAGGCAAAGTAGTTATAAGGTGTAAGAATGAATTATTTTTGGAAATCCATCTTTCCGTTGTCTTCAATCTTTTGTACCTGCAAAAAATTTTGGTGTAGATTTTTCTTAGTAGTTTGACAGCTCTAATACCATGTAAATGTGTTGAACCTGCACAAAATAGATCTAGCTATAAAATACTACACATTTGCAGAGAGAAATTGAGAAAGAATAAAAGAATTCTCATTAACTGTATTGAATAATGAATAATTTACACATGATATACTCTATATAACTCAATGAATGCACACTAGAGGAGAACCAATGTGACATAATGGTGGTCTACAGTGATCTAGACACACACTAGCAGTTACAAGAGTGAAATTCCACCTAGTCTAGTCTCTCAGGCAATTACAGAAGTGAACTGTTGTTGGATGATGTTGTCATTGATGCCAATGGTTTGATTGATTGATGTCAAGTGATTGATTGATGCCAAAGGATTGATTGATTGATGATTGATGTAATGTAATATGTATTTTCCTTGATGATAATGCATATATGAAGATGGATCAATGAGTTTTCATTGATATGACGAAGATGGATCAATGAGTTGTCATTGATACATGATGAATATGGATTGATGTGGTTTCATTGGTATATGATGCATTGTTGGAAAAATGTATAGATGACTCATTATTGTCTTATCATGATTGATAAGGTGCACAAATGGATGAACTCCAAAGTGGTCTCCTTATGGTGAAATTCCTCATGGGAAGACCCTTTGTGGATTGATTTATCCTAGAAGAATGGTTGGAGGACCCATGCTCTCATTATTGTCTTATCATGATTGATATGGTGCCCAAATGGATGAAATCCAAAGTGGTCCCCTTATGGTGAAATCCCTCACTGGAATACGCTTTACAGATTGAGTTATCCTAGAAGAATGGTTGGAGGACCCATGCTTTTATGTGGAATAATGAGATGAAGATCAAGGAAATTGCTGGTGAAACTATCCTAGATGGATAGTGTTTGTCATGCGATTTCCGGTGGTATGTGGAATGTCAGATAAATCCTCATGGTTTGAGATTTATGGCCTTATGAAGATGAAGGACCCCCACATGAAGGCTTGAATCCCCCAAGGTCAAAGAAGTCAAACTGACCTAAAAGAAGAAATCATTAT
>JASDQU010244656.1:194360-204564 GCA_032191745.1 Picea mariana
CTTCTCTTTTTGGACCTGTGGTTGGTCGTTGGTGGCACAGTGGTTGGGGGAACCTGCTGTTCCACTTCGACCAAGGTGTTAGGCTCCCACACTATCTGATTTGCAAATTTTTCCACCTCAGGCTTAGGCACTTGAACATATGGGATGTTTTTGTTCTTCGCCCGCATTTCTAAGATGATCCCAATTGGATCATAATTCCATGGGAAACTCATGAAGAATTTCATCTCCCTTAGCATCCTGTCTACTTCTTCCCCAGCACCACGACTGTTGCAGATGAAGGAGCCAATCTGCCCCTTGATTCTAAGATGCTGCTTTTTCTTCAATGATACAAAATGAATATCATCTGAATTTATAATCTGCCTTATATATTCTAGAGAAAATATTCTGATAGGCAAATACTTGGGCATCTTATACGGTGCCAATTCGCACCCGTATACTCTGATCTCGGTATGATTTTGATATAGGTACCAATCCTCGATCTTTGTGTTGTCTGAGAGATGCAGGATTCTCTGGACTTCGTCATTTATTCGAGGTTCAAGCCAGCCACTCAACATACTTACCACAGGGTGGTAGAACTGATCGATGAACACCTTAAAACTGTACTCTGTGGAGTTGTGCTTGAGCAAGTCCATGTTGTGACTGCCTGAGGTTTACCATCTTCATCCATCTTCTGCATGGAAAAACTAAATTTATCCGCCTGGAAGAAGACGAAAAAGTATGCCAATATCGACGAATATCTAAACATGCCTTCCATGCCAAAATTCATGAACTGTTCGCGAATATTGTCTTCCAAGAATGTGTTGAAATCAAACTGGGTGGTGGGCTTTTCATCGGAGGAGAAAATGGATAGAAAACCCAGAATGGGCTCATCTACCCACTGGTCAGAATAGTATCCTAACAAAGCACAAAGGGATGAGATGACCTAGTTTCCCTTAGTGGAGAACATGGAAGACAGATAAGGAGGATTTGTGGAGGGAAATTGAACGGATGGGGGAAGGAAAAGCTCGATATTTGAGCTCTTTGGGGAAAATTCATTTTATGGTATAATTCAGTAAGAATTTCCAGATTGAAGGGAGACACAGAGTCGGCATAGGGAATTTGCATCATCTGGTCTATGGATTCGGGCGTGATGAGGAACAGGATCTCTTCGGACGAGGAGACGATGACTCTTTTCTCGGGGATATAATGAGCTTGACACTTGAGAGCAAACTCGGGAAAATGGTGGATTTGAGGGAAGCGGTAGAGGGGTAAATTGGACTCCCACAGTCCAATTTCATCACTCTGGTCCAGGAACACTTCCTTGAGCCATGACTGGAGGTCTGAGAAATCAAAATCACATTTGGTATCTGCGATTAACCGGTCTTTGTCGACCAGTGGGATCCTGTCCAGGTCGACAGGAGGCAGGAGAAACATATTCTCCTCTCCTTCTGCTTGTTTAGACTTTGGCGCCATTTTTGCAATAGTACCTACAATAAACACAATGTTAGTGGGGGCGACTGACTGTGGATGAGGGTGAAGGAATGTAATGGAGGAGTAAGTGGTGAATTTCTCTGGTGCGATGGGTGAATAGTGAATGTAAGGTAAATAACGGTGGTTTTATTTAAACTGGGATCGATTGGGCGTGGGAGACAGGTCACCTAGATAACGGATAGGTTATCCAGTAATAAATGGACAACGGGTCATTTGGGGGTGAGATGGTAGGTGACGGTGTCTGAAAGATACGGAAGGGTGATGTGGCGGCTAGGGATTGGAGGCAAAAGTCGTAATAAGGGGCTTGCCATGAGTGAAAAAGGGGGAAGGACTGACAACAGTTATGGGACATGACCAGTTTGGAAAAGGTGGAAGGTGACGTCCAGAGGTGACGGAGGTCTATTAGATAGCAGATGGTGACGAGACTTCGGGGAAAATAGATTGACGCCATGTATAACAAGGGACCCGCCATAGGGGTAAAACCATTCTGGACCCCCCCCGTCAGTTAAAAGAAGATCATCCATGGGGGTCCGAAATCCATTCTGGGCTGTTGATATGCACGCCTGTATCTAAGCCGCAGATCTAAGCGTGCTCTTTATCACTCATTCCAGACCCCCCTCCCCTCCATTAAAGGAAGAATGGATGGGGGGGTCCGAAATCCAATATTGACCATTTATTTAAGCGCTCAACTCTGGGCCGTCCAGATGCACGCAAATGTTATCAGCGATTTTGGACTCCCCCCCCGGTTAAAAGCAGAACAGTCGGGGGGGTCCGGAATGCTCTGTACACCATAGATATGGGCGCCGCGATCAGGACTGTTGATATGTGCAGGGAGCATAAATGGGGAGCGGAGAACACATGCACTGGGAAAAACTTAGGATAAATGCATTTTATGGGTTTTTTCCCCAAACTTTGCAAGTAGACACCACCCTGGGGCTTCGACCAGATGATCTTCTAAGCCTATGAAACATGGTGCAACATTTACATCAAGCTGTTTTTATTGGAATGAAACAATAAAGCAACTAGCCTACATACTAACCTATCTTCCTATGGCAATTAACCCAGATGAAACTGTTGGGTTAAGAATTTACTCTACCTTGGGGTTATCTGACCAAGATTAGACAGTCTGGCTAGATTTATTCACTAATATAACCTAGACACTTTGGCTAAGATTAAACTGTTTAGCCAAATTCATCCACTACCCTATCAACATAAAATTTAAAAAAAACTTGGCCATGCTTGAAAGGTATGGACCAAGTTACTATTATTTCATGGGGATTTTATTGCAATTCTTTTATGCCCTCTTTTCTTTCTTTCTTTTTTCTTTTTTCTTTGCTTTTCTTTTTTCTTTTCTTTTCTTTTCTTTTTTCTTTTTTCTTTTCTTTTCTTTTTCTTTTTCTTTTTCTTTTCTTTTCTTTTCAAATTATTTGCAAAATGAAAAATCATTTGTCAACAAAAACACTAGAGACAAATAATATCCCAGTCACCAGTGGATCCTATAACTTATAGGGTGATAATAGAATGCATGATAAAATTTCCAAAGGGATATGGATATAGCCTTTGCTGATGATAAAGATAAATTTATTGTTATTTTCTTAGATGATATCATTGTATATTCAATTTCTGATGAAGAACATCTTAAACATCTAAGGAGGGATTTTCAAAAATGTAGGAAGTTTGGAATTTCATTGAACCCCAAGAAGTCTAATTTTGGCATGGAAGAGGGGAAGTTTCTTTGTCACATTATTTCAAAGGAGGGAATAAAGATAGATCCTAACAGAGTTGAGGGAATCCTTCAAATTGGCACAACTAGAAGCAAGAAATAAGTGAAATCTTTCCTAGGGAAAGTAAATTTTCTGAGACGATTCATCCCTAACCTAGATGAAATCATAAATCATATCACTAACATGCTCAGGAAAGGAAGTGAGATAAAGTGGACCCTTGAAGCTAGAAAATACTTTGAACATATTAAAGTGGCATTGACCGAAGCCCCAGTGTTGACCAGTCCCAATTTTGCAAAATAATTTATATTGTTTTATTTTTCCTTAGAACACACCATTACTAGTGTTTTATTACAAAAATATTAGTAGAATTTTGAGAGGCCTATAACATACTACAACAGGACATTGAGGGATTCCCCATTAAAGTATGATATCACGTAAAAGTAGGCATATGCACTGATCAAGGCCCTAAAGGATTTTAGAGTTTATATCTTGCATTCCCATATTGTTGCTTATGTGCCCAACAATTCTATGAAGGATATTTTGACTCAGCCTGATCCTGAGGGGAAAAGGGGAAATTGGATAGTTGTGTTTTTGGAGTATGACCTCGAGATCAAACCTACAAAGTTGATCAAGGGGAAGGGACTTGAAAAGATGATGGCACAGACAAATTTTGAGATCTTGGGAATTAATTTAATTGTTGATTTGTCAGCAGATTTAGAAGAAGAAAAGGTCCCTCAGGTATCCCATAAATTCCTTGACTACCCATCATATGCTAACATTATTTATGTGTTGAGAAATTTGCAAGATCCTCCTGAATTGAGAAAAACCAAGGCCGGTTTTTTGAAGCTAAAAGAAACAAAGTTTTGCATTTTAAATCAATGTTTGTATTGGAAGGATCCAGGAGGAATCTTGCTGAGTTGTTTGTTGGAGGAAGAAGTAGAAAAAAACATCAGAGAATTTCATAAAGGTGATTGTGGAGGGCACCATTATGGGAAAACCACTGTGCACAAATATTGAGGGCAAGTTTCTATTGGCCTAGCATTTTTTCTGATGTTTACAAATAAGTTTCAGGTTGTCATGAATGCCAAATTTTTGATGGGAAGAGAAAACTGCAACCTTTGCCCTTGAATCCTATCTCTATTGAAGAACCTTTTAGACAATGGGACCTTGATTTCATAGGAGAAATTCATCCACAATCCTCAGCTCAACAAAAGTGGATACTGACAACCATAGATTACTTCACCAAGTGTATTGAAGCAACTCCCACAAGGAAAGCCACAAATATTGTTATCATTCAGTTTTTGGAAAACAATATTTTGTCTAGGTTTGCTTGTCCAATCAATATCATTACAGATAATGCAGCAACATTTAAGTCCAAAAAGATGGAAAATTTTTGCAGTGATTACAATATAACTCTTGGCCATTCTACAACTTATTATCCTTAAGGTAATGGTTGGCCGAGTCATCCAATAAAAGTTTGACCATAATTATCAAAAAATTGTTGCAAGATAACAAAAAGGATTGGCACAATAAGCTTAGCCATGCACTATGGGCTGACAGGATCAATACCAAAAGGTCTATTGCACTTCACCCTTCCATATTGTGTATGGCACAGAGGTAGGTTTTCCTACTTCATTAGGATTTTCAGTGATGATATTGCTACATGAGCAAGATGCTAAACTAGATGCCACTCAAAGGAGGACAAATGAACTAATCAATGTTTGACAAACAAGAGAGAAATCCTTCAACAAATCTCAACTACACCAAGACAAGATTAAAAAGGATTTTGACAAGAACACTAAGGAAGACGATTTCAAAGTGGGGGATTTGGTGTTGAAATGGGATGCCAGAAATGAGAATAGCGGAAATCATGGAAAACTTAACCATATATGGTTGGGACCTTTCAAAATTGTGGCATACCATGGAAATAATGCCTATCTTATATAGGAACATAATGGATATCTCATTGGTGGAGGACTAGTCAATTGGAAGGTTTCTCAAGTGTTATATCTCTTAAATCAATTTTCACCGTTTCCATTTCATTGTATATAACCATTTTTGTTTTTTAGTTGAAGCATTTGAAATCAATTCAGTAGAAATTGAAGCTCGAAGCGAAGGCCCTAGGTTTATGCTCAGTATAATTTGAGTTATCTGAATGAAATTTTGTGAATAAGATGTTGATCGATTTAGTTGTAGGAGTGAAATAAATCCCAATGGGTGGGCACTTGTTCTGTCATTCTTTTCTACCTCGCTGGGAGGATATCATCCCCAGTTGGAGCCCATGTTAGTCACCATTAAAATTTTATGTGAAATCAAGATTTCAAGATCTAGCGAGGGGCTAAACCAGTTTGGAAGCCTGACAAATTAGGAAAGGGGCAAAATATCACAGGGAGAGGCATAAATCTGGCAGGAGAAAATATGATCAGGCCCAACGCATCGTGGATCGTAAGTTATCAAGATCAATGACCGAGAATGATTTTGGGGGAACAAGTTATGCAGAGGTTAATTTTGGAGAGAGGGACCAAAATCTAAAACATGGTTTTCATCTAGGGTTACATGGCACCACCAAGAGCATTTCAGGGTGAAAAGCAGGTTTCCCCAAACCACTTTCTCATGACCCCGAAATTTGGAAAAGTATAAAAGGAAATTTATTTATTTATTTTATTATTTTTTCAAACACTCGATCATTTGAAACTTAGTGCGACCACCGTCTTTCACCTATATCTCAACAGTATTCCAACTGCACGTCATTGTCTCTTATTTCCAAGTATTTTTCATCACAACCATGGATCCTATCATAACCTCAGTAATAGAACAAGATCCTGTGGAGAATGAAGAATCCCTAATTGACCGAGAATTAAAGGTTTTTGATACCTTAATCACCATTTTCCCCATATCTGTGTCCAGAAGAAACATGTCCAATAAAGTAGGAAGGTGTATACCATTCCTTGAAGCATTCCAGGCCATCATAGTATCTTTTGCTGTCGAAATCTCTTTCCCTTTTCCAGAATTTATAGGTTGGTGTGTTGAATAGTATTCACATGAAGAAAGAGTTGTTGTGAATAAATGAGGGTCTGAGGTCATGTGTAGCGTAGAGAGTCTGTCAATTCGAGAGTCCCTCAGTATACCAGAGTCATTCTCTGCAATGTATGAACCTTTCAATGAAGAAAATCTAATTAGGGTATACATAGAATGTCAATCAGAGGTCCGAGATCTATTTTTATAGACAATTTTCAAACCAAAACATTTTTCAGAGAGTCTGTCTTTACCAATGAATGTGAATATAATGGTTATTGAATTCCAATGGGTTTTCTACCTATTAAGTAAATGTTTAGGTCTATATAATGAAAAACATGTAGTCAAAATCATGGTCGATTTCCTTTTGACCCTTTTTAAGTCAAAGTCTAGTCTGTCAGTCCACATCAGTTTTGATCAATTCATAGATGATAAATCCATAAATAGTTGGTGAATTTTCACTCTCTAATTCATTTTAGATAGTAGACCTATCTGCAAAAGATATTCCTGGAAACCAATAAGAGAGAATTTCCTGAAGAAACATTTGTATCAATTGAATGTAAGAGGATTACTTTGTTCATATTCTTAAACAAAGTCATGTCCATAATTTAGCGTTTGATTTTCAATACTATCCTACTTAGATTTTTGGATGACATGAGCATCTATCTACAGCCAAATACGGAGAACGGAGTGGGGGATTGGGTACTATTCATGCATTCAACAATAGTCTGGGTTTATGGATTCCATGAATCCCCTTATCTATTGCCTATTTTTCTTACCCCTATAATATTTTTCCTTGAATTCATCAGGAAAAGAATTATATCTAAGATAGATTATTTATTGAAGTTTCACAAAGCCTCCAACCTCAAGTTCCCTTTTATCATTGGCCATTTTATTGTCAAATCTAGATAATGCATATCTCAAATTCAAGCAAAGCTCAAATAATTTGGTTTTGCACAACTACAGGTAAGAAGTTATGATCCACATTAAACCATATCCAAGAGAATATTGATGAACAATAAGACCCCTTATGAGAATGAATAGGTTGAGGGTTTTGATAAGCTGACAAATCTAGAAGTCTGTGTTGATATGGAAGCAATCTTCCAACCAACCCAAACACGACAAGTGGAGGAAACCCTGCAACAAAGTCAAACACAACAAGATTCTCAAAATCTAATAGTCAAATTTCCTAAGATGAGTGTTTACAGAAAGAGAAGCAGTTTAGAATCCATAGGCATCAGTGATAAACATACTGCTCCTAATAAGATGAAGATTTCACAGTCTCCACAGTTAGTGGATTTAGAGGAGGAAGATCCCAGAGAACAAGTAAATATGGATATGGGGGAAAGTGGTACTAGCACTGTAGAGGTTGAAAAGGAAAGAAAACTCCAAAGTGAAAGCATTTAAAGAACCTTTATAAGAAAGAAATACATCTTTGATAAAACATCTGAGGTAGTTTATCAATCTAAAGGATATTTGGAAAAAGAGTATGCTAAGAAGGGAAACATAGCTCTGGGTCAGATGAGGGATTTAGTCCCTGAAGTGGAAAATATTTCTCAGCATAAATCTTCTCTATTCACAATAAGATATGTTGAGAATAGGACCTCTAACATTGCAGTTGCAGATGAATATAAAGTCTCTGATAAAAAGATAAGGTATTACAACATCAATGCTCTAGACAAGGTCAAATTCCATAACAATACCAGTGAGATGTTGTATTCTGATTACCTGAGTTTAAGATTGAATAATTCAAAGTTGTCATCTTATGCAATGAAATTAGAAGGGAAGTTGAGGCATGAAAAAGAATCTAGGAGATCTTGGAAAACTCAGGTCGAGAGGCTGGAATCTGAAGGCTCCCAGGGGTTGAATTCCTCATTGGATGAGAAAGAAAAATTAATTCAAAGCTTAAAGAAGAAATTGAAAATGTCTTCCACAGAGCATCCACAAACAACAAAATTGCTTTCTCTAGAACGAGAAAAGGAAACACTTTGTCAAGAGACATTGGACTACAAAGCTAGGTTGTTGCAACTATAACAAGAAAAGGTGAAATGGTCACAAAAGCAGAAAAAATGGCTAGGAAAAGCTATAGTTGTACCTCCTTATACAGAAGATGGGTCAAACATTGAAGGAATTGTCTAGGCTATGTCACAAGTTAGCCTAAAGAAGGATAAATCAAAGGGATAAAAGGAAGCATAGAGAAATTGAAGCAAGAGATACAGGAAAATGATGAAAGAATGGATCAATTTCAAAAGGAGAACAAAGTTTTGCAGGAGAGGATAGTTAAATTGAAGATGAGATTAAGAGGAAAACACATGTTGCAGGGGGTCAAGCATATCATCTGGAACTCTATAGCTGCTGAAGCTGCCAAGTTCAGAGTATATTTGAATTTCATTAATGATAAAGACAACATATCCATCACTGCTAGAAGAAGGTGCACTGTTGTGAATGAAACTTTAGCAAAGAAACCATCAAAATGGGCCCAAAACGCCATAAATCTACTCAACTCCATTCTTACTACAGACCTTCAGACTATTGGAGTTAAAGATAGAACTACATTGATTATCTGGGCCAAGAGGATTATTGCTAAACATAACCTGTTGAAATCAGTCCAAACCAAGGCAACACAGATGGAGAAAAGCATGCAGGAGTTCAAGAATCTGTTTGAATAATTGTTTATCAAAGGCCTTCCACCATTTTGGGATGGAAAAGGAAAATTGTATGATCAGGGAGAATACAATGCTCACTTGACTCAGTGCCGAATGGATCATTCCAAGTTCAAAACCTTGGAGGAAAATCTGAAAGGAGATACATTAGTTGAACATCTGATCACAAACTTTGAAATTCTGAATCACTTCAAAGAAGTCAAGTTTGGATTTCTATTCATGTCATATGCTTCCTGCATTGACCTGGAGATTTTGACAAAGGAAATGACATATTATGATATCCCTTCTTACTTGCAATGGAATGAGATAATGCGGCTGGGTAAGACAAAATGTAGTTTTTCAGAGTCCAGTAGATGATGTCTAGATGTCACTGAAGATGAAAAATCATGTGGAAGACTAGAGTAGAACAAGTGGCAAATAAATAAACTAAAACACCAAAGGAGACAAAATTCGGATCATGAAATGCTTTCCTGCTAATCACTATAATCAGTTTCAAAACCGAAACTATCCCTTGTAATTATTGTAATCGGATTCAAAACTGAAACGTTTCATTTTAATCATTGTAATCGGTTTCAAACCGAAGGAATTCATCGTGTATAAATATTAGAGTTCCAAATGTATTAGAAGTTGGCAGAAGTGCAAGGGCACAATTTTAGCTATTCGGAACATGAATGTAATTTTTTGAAGTCGAATAGAATACACATGCAGAAGTGTTGAAGTTTCCATGAAAATATTCTAATGGTGGTGATCTGAGTTTTGTATCCTCTCTTTGTATGTATTTCCTATATTTCTGATTTCATTTTCACTGTATTCTATTTAAATTGGATAGTCGAAGGCCCATAATTGATCTTGTGATGCTCTCGGCTAAAGGAATTTAAATTGTGCTAAGTTCTTCCTAACTAATGTGAGAATTCATTTATTTAATGCTCTGATATAGTTATATGTTTTTCCCTTTCTTCTTACACTCTACAAATTTACAATTTATAATTCAGATTCATTGCCTCATTTACCCTTTATCCTATGGAGAGTTCTATCAACCAGTCAGTGCTTCCATTCATTTCAGACATTTGACTCCATATCCCTAAGTTTCCCTCCCCTTCCTTGCCAACAAAATTATAAAAACCCTTCAAAGAAACAAAACCTAGCCAGTGATTTGTTAAAGAAAATTCATCTATTAAAGACCAAGTGATAGGAGAGAGCCCTCTCTGAGATGAGAAGGTTAGTAACCTGTTATCACCCCATAATTTATGGGAATCATCTTATGACTTGGATATTGTCTGCATCTGGTGATTTGGTTCACCAATGATATGGCATTCTTCAAATAATTGGTGA
>JASDQU010244657.1:8284-22199 GCA_032191745.1 Picea mariana
TCTGTCATTTGTTGATATATTACCATTCTTATTAGTAATGCTTGATCTTGTTTCCATTGCAGGATTAGAGTTACTCCGATGGCTACATTGGAAACATGACTTCACGTAGTATCCTGATTTATTTAATAGTTAGGGTAGGTTTAGGAATAGGTTTTCCTTTTAGTTTTATTTCTCAATATTTCTCTTTGTAATAATGCAGTCATGAATGCAAGTGGGCGCACCACGAGAACCATAATACGAATGTTGTCAGGGAAGTCCTTGTGATCTGTTTCTTTTTGCTTTTAGTTGAACATTTATTTTCAAAAAAGCAGTATCGTCGTGAAAATCTTAAATGGAAAGTAAAGAGATAAATAAATCTAAATCAACCCTGACCCAAGGTACCACAAGTAGGACTGATTTCCCATTAAACAGGATTTTCCTACTTTCTTTTAGTTTCCCAAGGGATTTGTTGCATGAGGTTTTCAGATGCACCTTCTGTACATATTTACTTTTGGTTTTTGGATTTCTTTGCTTTCAAATATTTCTTCGCTGGTGTGTTTTGTTTCCATTTATGCTTATCAGTATTTCTTTTGAAACACACATGCTTGCATTTAGAACGGTTCAGACAAAGAAAACAGAAAGTTCTTTCTCTGAAATGACTGCTGAAAAGTTATAAACATCAATTATATACTTCTAAAATTTACATCTGTGTTGGCAAAAAAAATGTTTTTTGAAAGAAGTTAATTGATTTTGATCTATGAGTAAAGCCTATCATGATCATCTATTATCTTCTTACGTTGTCCCTGTTCCTTAAAGGAATGACTCAGAAGATGTCTCCCTGCCTTAGAAAGTTGGTTTTGTAAATAAACCGTCTCTGGATCTTAATGAAGGACAATTCTAAAAAAATTATGTTGAGGTCTATAAAAACATATGTTAAAATATCATAATTTTTAGCATCACCCCGCTCAATTGTATATCTTTAAAAAAACAAAATAAATCATTAAAAGAGTTGTGGGAAGTGCTTGTAAACCCACCGGGATGCTGAACAAGTCTGCTGGCAGTGGGTAAATGCATGCATGACGCCAAGACAACTTCGTCGGGGTACTGAACAGGCCGCTGACAGTGAAGCAATGTCAGGTATATGAAAATTTGCAAGTATGAAACCTTTTGACCTTAAAATGTCCTTTATTCTGATCTGGAACTTCTTGGTAGGATACGGATATCAGAGTGGGTCAAATGGAAACCCTCTCGAGGCTATGAATGCCTGCTGGCAGTAGTGGCCCTCTCAAAAGTATTGGAGATTTTATCTTTAATATCGTGGCTCGCTTTTCTTAATACTGTTATCAGTTTTCATCCTTTAAACACTGCTGGAATATTTGATTAATAATGATCTTTAAACAATTTTCTGGTTGTTTTTGAGTTTGAATTATTCTTGTTATCATAATCTGAATTTGTTCTTTTGGCAGAGATAACTGCTTCTACCAGTGTGTCGCCATTGTTGGCAGCCATTTCGCATTTCTATCCTATTCTTATAAACTGCCTACACAAGTGTTTTGGAACCCTTGATTCTCATCGCAATCTTTTGAATAAAAGCAACTTGATTATTTTGCGCATTCGCACACCTGCCTTTTGTTTTTGTTTTCACGACTAAAAGCATGAAAACCATTGAGTTCGAAGTCATGTCGTTGGCATTAACATCGTCGTTGGGTTATTATGGTTACTCTTGTTTATGTGGTCATTTCACCTCTAACTCAATGATGGTCACATAGTTGGCGAGACACCAAATTTTTACCCACTTTGCACTTTCTGTTAATATGACTTCATTTTATTAATTTGTGATGCAATGGTGTTCTAGTGATTGTGATTGAGTCCTTGATACAATGGTGGTTTGATGTATTTTGATCAAATTCTTTGGCGCATTGGTTTCATGAAAACATATTGACATTGTTGTTAGACCCTTGGTGCAATCATTTCATACAACACATACTTGTTATGATCGAACCCTTGGTGATGATTTCGAAATATTGTTTTGGTTTTAAATAACACTATTGCTTGTGCAAATATTCGGGTCGACTCATAATAGTTATCACTGGTTGTTTGATTGGCATTTCTTTTAAAATATACCAATAGTGATTTGAATCACCATATGCACCATCGATTGTACACTTGGATATGACTATTTTGCATGGGTTGATTTCGTTCCACCACCCTCGCACACTTAGGCATTAATACCTACCTTCTATCCCAGGTTACCTCTGTTGGTTTCAGGGAAGCCTGTGAGCTATCGGTCCTACGTATACCTTGTACAAACCCTTGTCTATTTACCCTGCTCACTGTGTGTTCTATCCTATGGCACCTGTAGTGCGCATAAAACCTAATGGTGCCCAAACTTTTATGTTATTTGATATTGCCAGAGAATGTGAGAGGACTTAACTGGGCTCTAGTTCTGTGGTTTATTTCTGGTGTTGTGACCGTGGGTTACTTAGAGTACCGGGAGTCTAAAAGAGAAAAGAAAATTAGGATTCCACCCAAAAGCAACTGGAATATGGAAAACCAGGAAGATGATGATTCTTTAGATCTCTTTCACCCAAGTGTATCACCACCTGGTGAGTGGGGCCTTCATCCTTCTGAAGGAATGGAAGTTCAATTACAACCTTTATACTAGTTCTGAAGTTAGTGTTCCTACAATCATTTGTACAGGTAATCAGTTGTGCTCACATTGTTTGGCCCTTAGAGAATTCGACATAGCTTTCATTCATATGGCATGCGAGTAAATGTTTCATCGAGGGGTCATAATGATTTGTTTTAAGCGTTTAATTCATAGTGAAATATTTTTTTATTTTGTTAAGAAATGGCATGCAATCATATCAAGTACGACTTGAGTCTTTTACATATTTGAGATATAAATATTTGACACGCAGTGAGGCATTTCTGAACTTAGAGAGAAGCACCATACCAGATTTCGGAGGCTAACCCCGTAATTGCCTCCCAGAGACCCGTTGTTGCGTGGGCGATTCTGGGCAAACGGTGTTGAATCAGATCGAACCCTTGAAAACCTAGAACTGAAATTAGCCCCTTTACCTTCATTGTGCGCGATTTCCTTAGAAATTGGTTTATTACAGGGTTATAGCTCATGTTTTAGTGGTCAAATTTCTGATCTTCTCCATGGCTGAAAGGTGCGTTTTGGCCTGTGTGCATTTGTTCAAATGTTTATTACTTCTCCAGGTCTGTGCCTCAAAGCCTCTCTCACTCAACCTGCCTTTCCCCCTCCTACACTCCTGCCTCCTATTGAACCCTTGATCAATCTAAAGATTCATCAAGCAGTCTGTCAGCAAGCTCAAAGACAATAGGCTCTGTTCTCTTTAAAATGTTGAGGCAGCTACGACCTTTGTTAACTCAAAGCTATCCTGACCAAATCATTTTCCTATAGCACAGGTATGTTATTTCACTGTCGACTTTTGGTTTGAATTAGCTCAGAAATAGTTTGGCTTTGATAGATTTAAAAACGATTCTGTTATGATCGAATTACCAAGAATGATTTCGTTTTAATTGTGTTTGCATTGAATCGGTACAAAAGATTTGATTGCTAGATCGATTACAGCTCTGTTTTGATTAAATTGGTTTAATATGATTTGGTTGGTTTTGAATTGATATAAACGATTTTGTTTGCGTTTAAATTAGTATCAAAGATCTGTTTGATAGATAGAATGCATTCTTGTTACCATTTGATCTATTCAAATACGATTCTGTTAGTTTTGAATTGGCATGAATGATTTGGTTAGTTTTGAAATTAGTAACTAGGATTTGTGTGATATATAGCATAAATTTCTATTATCATTGGATTAATTCTATATGCTTCTATTTGATAATATGACTAGCTACAGAATCGTTTGATTATGTTAGCTAGTCATAAAATTTGGATTTTGTTGATTTTACAATTAAAACATTATCTAAAAATTGTCTTCTTTTGCCTATCCACAGGTACATACGAATTTCAATGGAAAATTGGACATGCTGTGGCAGTTTAGAACATGTTTTTTATTATATAGTTTTGTTTCAAGTTGATTAGTCATAGGTAGAAATAGAGACTTGGGAGATTGTGCCCAGATTTTTTGTAATCTGTTTTTGATAATTCCCACAGGGATGTTTTACCCTGTGGCCTTTAAATACTTCTCATTTTTTTGTAAAGTGACCATCATCACTGTTGGGGAGAAAAAAGACTATGGACTTATGAGGATACAAACTGGAATGAAAGTGGATGTTTTGTAACAGCTTTAGCTTTCAATATATCAAACTTTTATTTCGAGTTTTTTTCATATCAGTTTGCAATCTAATTATCGACTACTTTAGCTACCATAATTTTTTTAGCAGGTTGATGTGACTTGGCTTATGTGTTGTCCATATTTGATTTCTCTTATTTAAAGTACAACAATTACTTTGCTTCAATTTAATGAATAAAGGATTTATCCTCTTCGTTAAATGAATCGTTTTGTACAAATCTTCGCATACGGGTTTATCTAAATGTGATGATTTGTAAATTTTAAGATTGCTATCATTTTATGTCTTGTTTGTCCTGTCATTTATATTCAAAGAGCATTGTTGCTTCCTGTTTACAAGAAGCTTGTGAAAAATCTGGTGCGGGTTTCCTCCCATCGAACAACTGAATCGAATACTTTGCACGGGACAAATTGGAAAGCGTTATTACAGGTTAGTTTATTAGTGTTATTTAAGTAGTTTAGATAGATATATATAGTTCAGATTTATAGTTAGGATTATTATTTTAATTTCTCAGCTTAGATAGTTTTCATTTTATTTCTTTCTCATAAAATTATAAAAATAAAAAAACAATAGTTTTGTTGTCATAGGACAGTTTACAAATGATTTTTGCAGGTTTTCATTTAAAATCTGTAATCTGTAAATACTGTACATTTGTGATTGAGATATAATTATAATGATAGAGGAACATTTAAATAAGTAGGATTTTTGTTTTATGATATTAGTAAGTAAACTGTATATATGCTTTAGAATTGTATATAGTTTTGTTGTAGCTGCTTTTCTCACTTAGATTAGTTCCTTTAATTAGTTTTCTTTCATTTTCCTAGGACTTATATTGGACAACGAAGCCGCTAAACCTGTTTGGGTGGATCACCCCAAATGGCTTGGGTTATTTAGACAACCTCGGACCGGATCTATTCCTCCAGTTGACGAGCGTTCATTTTCGCCCGTCAACAGAATCCCATGATTACATTCATATTTGAAAACTTATCCAATGATTTTTGAAATTATTTCTGAAATACATCACTCATATATCATGTTGTCCAAAATTTCTGAAGTCAACAGTCATCAACAATAAATAAAATAAAACTTAAAATTCATATTTTCCAGTCCGTGAGGCAATCTTTCCCTTGTTGTTGCCATCACCTTTAATTTTTTTTGAATTTTCCTTGGGCTGTGTGGAGGCTTTAGGATTAATCTCATTGATCATAAGAGAGAAATCATCCCTCAAATGTGTGCGAGAGGAGATAGACTTATCAAAATCATTTGAAGGTGAGGAAGGGGCAATAGTGGCTTTCCCTTTTTCAGGGGCATGATGGGCCTCGATTTTCAGCCTTTTGCTTGAAGAGCTCATTCCTGTATGCATAATTGATTAGCAAATAGTCCCTTTAACAACCATACATGACAACTCTTTTAAAATATGAAATACATTTTGGCTAAGAAACATATCAGAAACATGCAATCCAATCCATACAAATTGTTTAATCGTTGTCAATGAGCAGGGGGTGAACAAAGGTTCTGGGATATGCGAGGGGCTTGTATTGAGCAGAAAATGTTAAAATGACGGGAAAAAGAATCATGGTTACTGCTCACAGACAACACACAATCAAATTTAATGTAAACCAAGAGACATATCACTATGATCCAACCTAGAAACCGTGATTACAAACTGTTTCAATACAAAATGTTCTTAACTGTAATTAAATTTTAAGAACAAGGAGTGAAAAATGAATGTGGGAAGGTGAGGGGATTGTAACTAGTGAAAAGTGAAATAATGTTTGGGAAAGAGAATGGATATTGTTCATAAACTTAACTAAGTAATATATAAAACATTCTATATCAAACGTAAAAGATCCAACATCAACCAAATAGTCATTGTGATTAATTAAACAATTGTTGTGTAAAATTCGATCAATTCTGTGTATTAACTTGCTCACTGTTCGCATTCAAATATTAAACACAATGTCACCAAAAAAGACAATATGCATTCCACAACCACCTGTAGAAGAGTCATGTTTCTTTTCATTTGTCCATTTAATTTTTAAAACAATTCCCAAATGAATAAACAATCACTTAATTCCATTTCATAATTAAGTTGTAACGAGACCATACTGTCACAGAACCTGTGCCTATTTATTCTACGAAGCACGACATTCATCAACGCACATAATGGAAAACCAAATACAACCATCAATATTTTAATTGGAAAGATCCTGACTTCCCATTTAAACACACAGACAACAATCACCATTTCAACTCATACTATGTTTTGGATGCCACTAGAATACATAGACCATTCAACAAAATGCAAGAGCATTTCTGTGACTATACAGGTCCAACTACTTTGAATCTAAACATCCACAATGTTGGGCTATCATTCCAATACAACGAGGCAGCAACAGTATGCCCGATATCATCTCACAAATTGATCAAATTGCAACCAAACCATATTGTTTAAAAACCCGTGACCATCTCTGATGTGAAATCAAATAATATCTATAGAATATATTGGATGGCCATTCCATAATTACCACGATTGTGATACTCCCATTTGGAAATTTAAAACACACAGTCACAACAATCATTAACTCAACCTAACATGTTGTAGGAATGCCACACATACCCACGCATCACGCACGAAGCATTGTTGTGACTTAATCAATTAAAACTATTGTTGGGTTAACAATTCAATAGTTACAATGTAAAAGACAACGACTATGTATTCAATCCCATTTCTTCAATCAAGCAACTAAACATGCTGAGCTTATTGATTCGATTATAATAACCAATGTGGTGATTAGATACCAAAACCAACACCACTGTCAACATAATCAATGGGGGCGAGTCAGTAATCGAACACTGTCGACAATACACCACCAATTCATAACCATCATAGTATATCTGATAAGGCATAACGGTTCCCTCTTATCAAAACCGGTCTTTGAGAAATCAAGGGTTTGTTCTCTAGATGAACACAGAGAGACTGGAGTCGACCCCCATCATCGGGTGAGAACCTCCAATACCAATGATGCACACAAGGGGTATACCACCAATGATTTCATAGACAGGGTGATAGTTCACGATATAGGAGAGACTACGAGCAGAGGAGCAAGGGTTCATTTTTGGTCTTGTAACACACTTAGAACACGCAGGGTATAACCCTCGTGGTTTTCCAATGAACCGAGGAATGTTGAGATAAATAATGTCAAGAAATAGAAATCAACCTTAAGCAAGCCCTTTGGAATAATAGTCATCATAACCCACTGCGCAAACATCAATAACATGAACAAATGTAGACCCAAGTGAAACAATGTGCATTAACAAAAAGTGTTTTAAACCCAACAAACCCCATAAAAACAAACGATTTGATATGGTTATAAGAAGCATGGATATAGCCGACCAATCTGGACCGGACATAAACCTTTCAACCAATACTGATAAGGATGAAAGAGAGACTTCATGGCTTTTAACACTCAGAATGATCAATGAAACTGTGACTCCAAACATTATTGCAATGAAAACCACTAACCATTCATTTCAAAAAAATATCACAAATTTACACAGTTGCCAGACTTAAGGAAAGCACAGACCCATACATCACCAAGCGAATATCTATTTCATAACCAAAGTGGGTTCATGGATGGATAAAAAACATACCTGTAACCACAAAAACCTTAAAAACGCGAGCTTGGCCGAGCAGTTCTTCCTCTGCTTGAAAATTGGAGCTTAACCACAATGAACACCATTGAACAATAGCGAGGGTGATGTCTAGTGGGAGGGGTATGGAGTGATGTGCATTAAATTCATGTTGCCTCCATCTTGCAGTCATTCAATTCCTTAGTACACTCCAACCCACTAATCCATTAATTCATTCAATTAAACCATGCATCGAAACCAACATCCACTAATTTCCAAGAGCGCCACCCTATGTCACATTAACCACTGCCAACCATACTATAACGCATATCACATGTATTCCATATAGATCAATAAATCATATAGCCACTAACCCCATTATCTAGGACAAACAACCATCCTTTTAATTCCAATGCATATAGTATAGCATATTAGTATAGTCTAGTTTCTTCCTTTTGCATTTTTGTTTGTCTTGCTTTGTTTCCTTTCAATTTCTCTTTATTTATTGTTACTAACCCATATCTTTTGCATGTGTCACAATAATGAATCCAGGAACAGATAGCAAGGGTATGATGGAAGGTCATTGTAATCATGAAATTAGAGCTTAGATAAACATAAATGAAACATAACATGCCTTACCCATCATTCATTTGTCGCAATCAGAACCAACACATAACAAGCCTTATCCATTGCCAATAAAACCAATATTTCATCAATCATGTAGAACCATGTAAGCAGTGTTGGAAATCATATTAAACATGAAATAAGAACCAGATATGATATCCCAATCTATAAGGAGGTCCCACCTACTAGTATTATATATGTCATTAGCTTATCATTAATAGGCTTAAGCAATACTTTTCGGGCGAAATCCTCGTTGTGATTTTAATCATCAACAAAGATGTGTTTTTGTGGGATGACTCGAGAACCAAAATTGTTGGACGGGGAAGAGTCTGATTAATATTACAGGATGGGAGGAGTATAAACCTTCCAAGTGTGATAAATATTCTAGGTTTGGAAAGAAACCTAATATCTATCATCAAGTTGAGTGATACAAGAGAGCACACTCTATTTCATAAGGATATGTGCAAAATGGTTAGATATGCAATAGTCTTAATGAAATGAGTTCAGATTGGAACCCTATACAAGTTATTAGGGAATGTCTACTCAACTGGATGCAACAACATTGTTGTTCCTGAAGTCAACTTGACTTCGACTTGACTCAACTTGACTCAGGCTGAGTTGATTCAAACTGAATCAACAAGTCTTCATCAAGTCGACCCAACCATGCTACGGCATGACAGGATGGGACACATTGGAGAAAAAGGAATTCAAGCTATGCATAACAATGATATGGTCGAAAATTTTCATGAATGAAATTTAGAAGTCGGTTTTTGTGAACATTGTATGTATGGAAAAAAAATTCAGGTGAGGTTCTCATATGGGGCGATAAGGGAACAGAGGATTCTAGAATTGGTTCATAGTGATGTGTTTGGCCCTATTCTAGTGCCTTCACTTGGTGAATCCCTGTATTATGTCTCCTTCATAGATGGTTTTTCCAGGAAGACATGGATGTATTTCTTGAGGAAGAAATCAAAAGTTTTAGAGAAATTCAAAAAGTTTAATTCTCTTGCAGAAAACCAAACAAATAATAATATTAAGGTGTTGAGAACTGATAATGGTGGTGAATTCTGTGGAAAGGATTTTGAGCATTTCTGCAAGTATTGTGGAATAGCATGGCATCACACCACACCATATACCCCTCAACAAAATGGAGTTTCTAAAAGAATGAACAAAACATTGATGGAAAAGGAAAGAAGCATGCTCAATGGTGTTGGGATCACATAATAATTATGGGCATAGGTAGTCAGCACTGCAAAATATTTGGTTAATATGTCTCCTTCATCGGAACTAGTCGATATGACTCCACGTGAGGTATGGTTAGGTAATAATCCTTTTCTTTCACATCTCAAAGTATTTGGTTGTGATGCATTTTTTCATGTTCCCAAGGAAAAGAGGAGCAAGTTGGACAAGAAGGAATTCAATTGTATTTTCATTGGATACAAAGAAGGAATGAAAGGATATAAGATATGGGATTCTGCATCAAGAAAAATAGTGTGCATTTGAGATGTGGTCTTCATAGAAGTCGAAAGGAATTTTGAGTATGAAGTAGTTCAAACCTAGATTAATCCAAAGAAGGTGAGGTTTGAAATGAGGAACAAAGAAGAAGGTGATTCAGATGAGTCAACTGAATCAGATGAAGAGGAGGAACAACCCACATCAGTCATAAGAAGGCTTGAATGAGTAAGAAAAATACTTGAAAGGTATAGTTCACCTGACTTCCATTCCAATTTTTTGTTAACTGCCATAGACGATGAGCCCAAGTCGGTCAGGGATGCAATCGACTCAACAAAGGGTAGACTCTAGAAGGACTCCATGGTCAAAGAGATGGAATACTTTCATAAGAATGAGACATGGGATTTAGTAAAATTACCTAGTGGAAGAAATACCATCTATGTCAAGTGGGTATTCAATAAGAAGATGAATAGAACAGGTCAAGTCAAGAAATTTTAATCTCAACTGGTAGCGGAAGGATATTCCCAAGTCAAAGGAGTCGACTTTGATGAGATTTTTTCTCATGTTTCAAAATTAACTTCCATTAGAGGACTAATGTATCTGGATACAACATTTGATATAGAAATAAAACAGATGGATCATGTGAATACATCGTTCCTACATGGGAACCTGGAAGAATAAATCTACATGAAATAGCCTAAAGGATTTCTAGTAAGGGGCAAGAAATATTTGGTGTGCATATTGAAAAGATACCTTTATGGTATAAATCAATGACCAATGATGTGGTATCAAAATTTTGGCACATACATCCTTAGTTTAGGATTTGTGAGAAGCAAAGTTGATCACTAAATATATTCCAAGGAAGAAGGTGGGAATTTCATATATGTAGAATTGTATGTTAACAACATGTTGCTAATTGGAAACAACATCAAAACAATAAAGAGGTGAAGAAGAATATAGCCTCCAATTTCGACATGAAGGATATCGGTGCAATGAACTTCACTCTGGGAATGGAGATCAGAAGAGATCGAGAAACTATAAATCTCTAGCTGAATCAAAATAAGTATATTGAAACAATTTTGAAACGTTTAAACATGCAAGATTGCAAACCTGTAAAGGTGTCAATTCCTATGGGAGCAAGGATAAATACTGAACAATTTCCAAATCCACAAGAAGAAATAAAGGATATGGCATGTGTTTCTCTATCCAAGCGTTGTTTGTATTATAATGTATGTGATGGTATGCAATCGACTAGACATTTCCCATGACGTGGGAGTGTTGAGAAGATACATGTTGACACTTGGAAAGGAGCACTGGACAATTGTCAAGAGAGTATTCATCTATGTATGTGGCACATAATACTATGTTATATGTTACCAAGGGAAAATTGGAGATAATAGTGAAGTAGATTTACATGGCTTTGTCAACATTGACTGGGATGGAGATTTGGATCGATAAATGTCGACCAGTGGATATGTGTTCAATATGCTCAGTGGAGAAATCATTTAGATGAGTAAGTGATAGGAACTTGTATCATTTTCAACAATAGAAGATGAATACATGGAAGCCATTCATGGAAGCAACAAAGTAGTATGGATGAAATGACTATGTTCAAGGATCAAGTTTGAACAGAGAGATATGAAGATAAGTTGTGACATTCAAAGAAAAATATTTCAAGAAAATAACCCAACTTATCATTCCAAGACTAAGCATATTGATGTACAATACCATTTCGTAAGAGACATGGTGGAAAGCAACAAGGTGTTGTTGGAGAAAGTAGACACGTTGGAAAACATAGTAGATTCTTTGACCAAATTAGTGAGTGATCTATATTTATGAGAGGAATGAAATAACTAACAAATCGAATACAATAACATAGAGATACAGAGAACAACAATAGATATCTAGTGAACAATAACTTCTATTGAATAAATGAAATAGGTTGAAATTGTAAAACTGAAGAACTGAAAACAACATGCTCGAATGGTGGTAGCTATCTCTAAGAGGAGATGTGGCTTCTACATGCATTCGTCTGAGCAGAATGATTACAATAAGGCTCTAGAGGAATTTTTAACATTACTCATGAATTCTAAAACCCTAGACATCCAAAAAACTAACCCTAGGAGGTGAAACGCCAAAAGTTGTGTGGGCTCCGCTGGGTAAGTTGGTACCTCAACTTCCCAGGGTCGTAACTTTTGCATACAACCTCCTTTTTATGAGAGTGATAGCCTGTTGGAAAGGTATTTTTGATAAATACACTTTATTCCATCAAACTCTGACTCCGTCCACATTTTGATTGTGGCAAGACAAAAAAACATTGTTTAGGGCTAAAAACAACCCTCGAAGTACAGAAAGATGTGTTGACATGAAAAATTCCAAAATAATTAAGTTGGACTAGGTGGGTGGCCACCAGTCTCCACCTAGAAGATGTGTAGGGCTTCAGACAACCTCAAAAGTGTAGAACCCACAATTACAAAGAAGTACAAAAGAACATGTTGAAATAAAAACTATCAAGAGGAGCCAGTTGGAATAGGTGGGTGGCCATGAATATCCACCTGGATCAGTCCTCCCCCATTAGGAATAAATGGTATCCATTGTGTTGATTTCCCCCATTAGGTGAGGAAACTTCTGTTGAATTTGGCCCTGGGTGAGCAAGTTTCCTTGGTGTAGGAGCTACCCTGCCTTGACAACCCGATAAAGATGGATCCTTTGTTGGCGAGTGCCATTGACCTGTGTGTCCACCATATGATTAATGGATGCATGTTCCATGAAGTCAGGGTTGAGATTTGTTGGTGTCATCTATTCTGCAATCTATGAGGTGTCAAATAGTGGTGGGAAATATGGTCGAAGGAGGTCCACATTGAAAACTGGGTGCAATCCAAGGAAGTGTGGAGTGTCGATCTCAAAAGCATTACTACCCACAACCTTGGTGACAGTGTAAGGCCCATAGCGCAGTGGGAGGAGATTCCCATGGGGCCCTATAAGGCGCTCTTTCTACAAATGTAACTAGATCTTGTCTCCCACCTGAAACTGGTGTGGTACCCTATGTTGATAATGGCATTGCTTGCACTTAGCATTGGATTTCTTCAAAAATAAAATATCATTGACCTGTTGGTGGATGTGATGAACCCACTCAATGAATCTAGTGGCTTTGTCAGCCTCAGGCTGAACATGGGAAGATTATTCCTGTGTAGTTGCAAGAGGTAGTGCAACATCAATGGGGCCCAAGGGTTGGAATCCCAGCCCCACCTGAAATGGGCTATGGCCGGTGGAGTTATGGAGAGCCATGTTGTAGCTGTGTTGAACATAGGGAAGAGTCTCATTCCATCTACACAGATGCTTAGAGTTGTACATGTGCATGATGTGCACATTCATCTGATTGACGACCTTTGTTTGGTCATCCATTCTGGGGTGGAAAGAAGTGCATTTAGTGAGCTTGGTGTCCAACCGTGACCAGAGACTCGACCAAAATGTGTTGAGGAACCTGTTATCCTGATCGAAGATGATGGTATGTGGTATCCCAAAATGGTCCGACACAAGTTTGAGGAAGATCTTGGTAGTATTTTCCGTTGTGATGCTCTTATTGTAAGCTATGAGGATGACCATATTTGAAAACCAATCAACTACCACAAACACACAATCATTTCCTTTCTTGGTTGAATAAAGGCCAGACATGTAATTCATCGATATGGATTCCCAAGGCCTCTCGGGAGTAGGAAGAGGGGTGTATTGTAATGACCCTTTATTTATTAATATGAATAATTTCATAAATAATCCTAAAAATTAGCTAAATTATAATTAATTATTATATAACCTTAATTAATTATATGTTATTAATTAATTATTTTGATTATGATTAGCTGAAGTATGATTAACTCCTTAATTAAGGGTTAATGAATTATTAATTATTAAATGAGACATTAATTGATTAAGTATTAAACTAATGGTT
>JASDQU010244657.1:51939-95998 GCA_032191745.1 Picea mariana
CGATCCTTTGCCACCTGTCTTTGCAGATGGACGGTCCATATTCCTCCGGGATTTCACCTCTGCACAGTAGAGCTTAACCCCTGCGCTTAACCTCTGCGCAGCTTCTGAAGATATGACGGTTATCGGCCTTTCAGGAATTTTGAATGGGATCCAACTGTCACCATCTTCCTTCTCCTCTGCAGACTCCTGTATCTCAAGATTTTCTGTGCGCGTCTTCTTCCATGCTATTCCTCCTGAGATTTACATTTGAATCTCTTATGATGCCATCTTCACTGTTGCCATTAATGACAACAACCATCAACATGCATTCATTGCTTGTTCAATATTTACCAACAGCTCCAACCCCCTATTTAAAAGCTCCAACCTTAAAGAAGATACAACTCCTTGAATTCTCAAGCTACAAATGGAAGGAGGCTCCAACCCCCTAGTTTACAGGCTCCAACCCGAAGGAAGCTACAACTCTCTGTGTTATTTGGCTCCAATCAGAAGGAGGCTATGACTCCTTGATTTACATGATCCAACCTGAAGGAGGATCCAATTACCTGTATTCTCCAGATCCAACCAGAAGGAGGCTACAACCCCCTTTCCTTGCCCCATCCTGCCACCCTGAAATATAAATGTAGATTCAGCCTATCACTGATACATCAATCTGTCACTTCCTTTTTCACTATCACTGGATCAAACTCATAACCATATATAGCTCATGCCAAGATCACCAAGAATGTCTCCAACCCATATGACCAAATTCACCAAGATGTGCATCTAGCAATGTGCCAGAAATATGCCTCTAGTATGTGCTAAAATATCAAAGATATTCCTCAAAAATTATGCAAATACATGGCTCAAACCGTGTACCCAAGTATCCATAATATACCTCAACCATGTGCCAAATATATGTTCCAATACATCCAAAATATACCTCAATCATATTCCAAACATCCCCAAGACATGCCTCAAGCGTGTGTCATAGCATCAAGATATAATAATCAAAATCACATATACAAAGATACCTCATATTGTGTAACAACCTTGCTGCATGATCATACCTTGCTACAACCTGGAGCAAGCATCCCCTTTGCTTTACCTCTACCTCGCTACCTCATATTTTTCAATAGATCAAGTGTTCACTATATAGATATTCTATGAGCTTGTGTATATGAATCAGAGACTCTTGATGTGTATTTATACTTTTCAAGTGACTTCTTTTGGGGATAAATTGTAAGTGTTTTACCATTTTTCTAGATTTTAGGGTCAACTCATTATTTCTTGTTACAACTATTTTACCCTTTAATTAATGATTGTTTTACCCTTTTTCCTGATTTTAGGATCAATCATTATTTATTGTTACAACTGTTTTACCCTTTAATTAATGAATTTTAACTTCTTGTTGTAACCATTTAGGGACTTCTTAACTTTTAGGGTTAACTCATTATTTCTTGTTACAACCATTTTACCCTTTAATTAATAACTTGTAAGTTCTTGTTGCAACCATTTAGGGACTTCTTAACCATTCTTTGGGGCTTTCAAATTCATAAGGAAATAAATCCTCAACTGTGAGGAACGATGTGGCATACCACTTACTGTTGGAAACTACATGATGAAGATTATTTGTTTATGAGGGTTTTTTATGTACTTGTAATTTTTTTCAACCTCATATTCCTCAGTAAACTTCGGGCCTCATGACCACACCTCTAGGGATTATGTATTTCTCCAAGGGTTGACATAAGTGACAACCAAATTTCCAACAATCTCACCCTTTGGCATTGATGGCAACACTCATACTCCAATACTCATACTCCGCCTATGGCCATCACTCCTCATCTTTCTCTCCTGATTTTTATCTCCCCCTTTGACATCAATGGAAAAGGGTATCTCCCCTTGGGACTGCTCCCCCTATCTTCAATCTTCTGATATTTCTGTCCCGATCTTTCTTTTTCTGCCCCATTGACATCATGGGAAAAGGGTATCTCCCCTTATTGGTATGTCTCCCTCTATCTTCATGCTTTTGATATTTCTTTCTTGATCTCTTTCTCTGATGATTTTTATCTCCTTGAATTCTCTGCAAGATGCTGTGTAGATCGATGTGGGGCTTCTTGTACTTGCTTCCTTTCCTCTCTTCCTTTGCTTCTTGTCCATTGGTGTTTCCTCTTGTAATTCACTGACATGTATTAAAATAACTCAATGTTACTAGAATTCAAATATTTATGGCTTTGCATGTTTAATGCTTAGACATCAATGAACACATTATTCAACAATTTTTGTCTAGTGATTTATCTCCTGCTGATGATTTATCTTCCCTCGTCTTACTATTCTTTTCACTTCTTGTATTCCTGTGACTGAATGATTCCACCTGTCAATATGATTTCATCCACTATTATGCATCTTCTCTGATTCATGTATTCTATACCTGCCAAGCGTATCATTAATTCATATTTGTCCATATGTCATAAGAATCTCCATGATTATGCTACTCAACTACACACAATGCTGACCCATGTGCTGCAACTAATTACAACATATTCCCACTCTTCAAACTGAATCAAATATGTCCACTGGTCTACTCTATCTTTAACACATCCTTAATTTTTTATGTCACTACTTGGAATCTTCTATACCATCATAAAGCTCTGCCTGAAAAGTGTGCCAATAATATTATTCATAACTTTTAGCTAATACTTGCATGGGAGTGTGTTTTGAAATATGCTCCTTAGACAATCAAACTGTCACAAGACATTCTGCACTTCTGTCATCAAACCACTCTGAAACTACCTTCCCAAAATCTACAAATAGTTCAGACTTCTTAAAAGATAGTTCTCTGATATGTAGATCTTCTTCTTAGAATCCCCCTCTTCAATATTCATATTTGTTGGGAGTATCCAAGACAAATGGCTCATAAAGGTGGAGGAATGCTTCCTAATGCAGACTAATCTTCCTCTTCGTCTATGGATTCATCATCTTCCTGAATTATGACATCTTATTGTTCATCATCTTCTGGAATTATGACATTTTCTTCTTCATCCTGAATTTTGACATCTTCCTCTTTTCTTGTAGATTTGCCATGATATCACACTACTGAAAATCCTGAGAGTATGCTTTATGGGATTTCTTCATTCACCTGCTCTTGATTCACCTGTTCTTCATTCACCTATTCTTTCTTTCTTTTCCAAACCTTCTTTCATATGACATCCATATTTTCTTTCATGGAAGTATCCATCATGCTTCTACAATTTCTAGCTATGTGTCCATAGTTGTGGCATTTGTTACATTCAATATTGTGTGGATCCACATAAACATTTATTGCTTGACCATTTCTTCCATAAGCTCTGCATTCTACAAATTTATGTCCAAATTTATTACATGTAAAATAATAACCATAAAAGAAACTTTGATACCTGGGAGTGAATCATCTTCTTTGTGTTGTAGTCCTTCTAGATTCATGCCTTGGTCGATAGTGATATTCTCTTCTATTTTTTCCTTCACAATGGTTGAGGCTTCTTTGATACCTGAAAGTGGAGGGTCTTATTTGATATCTGTCTCTTTTGTAATATTTTTTTTGAGTCTTCTCTATTTCTGGAATGTTCTCCTTTGAGGGATCAAATTACTCCTTCTTTATAGGGCCTCTGATGACTTTCGCATAACTCTTATCCCTTTCTTCACTCTTCCTTTCTAGAAACCTGTAAAATTTCTCTTCAAGTTTCTTTACTGATGGTGTGGAGCTTCCTCTCTATTCAACGTTCTTGCTAAGCTTGACAATTTTAACTCTTAATGTGAAAACGTCTTATTTAAGCTTCTCACAATATTCTTCTGTCTTCATCATCTATATCTTCCTGACTTCTACCATTCTCTTTGCTTCTTCAAGTTGGTTCTTCAAGGTGATTATTTATTCTTCAATTCTTCTTTCTTGTTGAATAAATTTGCTTCAAGCTTGTTTACGTTCTTAGATATTTCATTAAGATGAATTGCCATAATTTATTCTCTCTTCTCTGTTTCCTTTATTTGTGATACTATCTCACCTTCCAAACACTATTTCTCTTTCAAATGATCCTTGATAATTTCTTCAATTACTTGGCTTCATCCAACTGAGATTTTAGATTCATGACAACCTGCCTGAATTCTCTAGAACCTTCCTTTAGCTTGATAAATTCTTCCTCAAGGGAATTTTTTTCCCTTCTGTATTTATTTATCTCACTTAAAGAAATGATCAGTTCATCCTCAAAATACACCATGCTTTCTTCACAATCTTCTTCTTCTGAATCTATCTGACATGATGAGAATATTTCTTCTCATTGAGTCCCTGCATTTTCTTTAATATTCTATGGATCTATGATGTAATGAGATCCCCTAGAATAGAGATTATGTATCTTATCCCAAATTTATTTAGGTGATGAAAATTGACCCACTTTGTCTTTTATGCTTCCAGGATGAAATCCATTGTTATTTTGTTGTTTATTTTTAATTTCTTCTTGGTTGTAGTCTTTAGCTTCTTTGAACTGATGTATCTTGTAAGAAATGAGTACCAAACATCATACCCTTGTTGTTGTAACCCTAATTTGCACCAGACATGCATACCTAGCAGTAGGCCATCTTACTTACTATTTTTTCCAAGCCAATACTGAATAGCTCTTCTTAAAAACCAAAACTTTTAAGATGTATGCACCCTGCACCACTACTACCTATGTATTTATGCTAGTTGCACCATTATTGTGCACGTATGTACACTATATGCACCATTACAAATCATGTATACCCACAAAAGTTGCAAGGGAATACGGGCTTTTGGGTAGTTTCCTAACTAATTGACCGCCCATAGCTTGTCACCCAACCAAATAACTATCTTTTTTTCATATAAAAGAAGGTGTTGGGGTCCCATTATAAGAAGAACCATGAAATAAGTGAAACTATGCCCATTTCCTAATTCCCCCCTTTCCCCAAGAAGTTGCAACCACATTGTGAGTTTGAGCCAAAATTCCCCATTATTTCCCTGTTTTCCTCATCCATAAACCTATGCCTATTCTCTAGAGAGAAGTGTGAGAGAAGAAGGATACATGGAAGTAGTTGGAGCTTGGTAAAGAGGATCCTAGGACCGGGTTCGAGGAGAAGTTGTCGATCTCGTTTTGTAAGTGACATTATGAGATTAATATAAAGTAATTTTGTCATCCTGCCATATGATGTGTTTTATATCGATGTATGATTTACATTTTGTTATGACATCTAACCCATTAATCCATATATAGAATGCTTGTTTGCAGTTTCTTGTTTGTATTTTGGTGAATGCAGGTCATCCTTGGGAGGATATTTGCAGTCGAGAAGTGAACAAACACATTGGGATCGACACTGGACACGAAGTTCAAGGTAAGATTACCAGATCCCTATACTTTGTACTTTATATATGAATGTGGGGTGTTGTTGGGATAGTGGTCAAAATTAGAAGACTTTAGATGGTTAGCTCTGCCTACACTTTAGAACCCTAGTGTAGTCTGTAGGGGGGTTTTCCCACTATTGCAGAATTGGCGACTGTACTAGGGAGCCTCTAGGATTTTTAGGGGATTTCTGTTTTTGGGTATTTTCAATTGGTTTATTTACTGTTTTTGAGTTTTTGTAAGTTTCTGTGTCTTTAAGGGATTCTGGTCTTCCATACCAGTATTCCCTACCTGTGCTTGAATGCTAATTTTTTCTTTTTAGAGAAGTCATAGAGGTGTACACGACCTGCAGTGGGTCTGCACGCTTACATACACACCATATATTTGGACAACCCATGTACATACACATGCTGTTGAAGTATCAATTGCGTGCCTGTATTAGGAAAATATTTTAAAGAAGAGGCAGTCATCCTCTCCCCTGAATGAAGCCATTTTTCTCAAGGGTTTTCTTTATTTAACCCTGGTCTCTATTTCGTACAGTATTTGGCCTAGGTATGACAATAGTTAGCTTTTTCTTTATCAAGATTTCTTGTTTTCTTGATTAGGGTTTGAGACAAGTTTTGTGAGTTTTTTCTGATTAACATGTTTAGTATTGTGAATAACTCTCTGTGAGTCGTAGTAGACTAGAATTTAGTTTTTGGTCTCATCTCATCTTCAATTTTCCCTTTTTACTTGCCTTAGAAGAAAATAAAAGAATTCATTTTCAAGTTTCTTATTTTGGAGCATATAAAATAAAAAAAAAAATCAGTTTTTTGTTTGGTTAAGTAGTTAGGTCAGTTGTTTTTCGAGGAAGAAGAGTGCTTTCTTAAGTTCTTTACTAAATACTTAGGAATTTAAGTAGCTCGTAGTTGAGCAAAATTTAGTTTTGATTTTTTTCTTTTAAAAGATCTTAGAAAGAAAGTTTAGTTAAAGAGTGTTCAATTTGCAAATCTTTGTTTTTTGAAAAAAGAAGTAATTTTGTTTCCAACATTTGTTCTTCTCATTCGTCTCTTAACAAATACCATCGATTTCATTTCCATTCCTTTGAATTAAGATAAACAACTTAAAATTAACGCTTAATTAAAATTAATCAGACTTTGTGTTTGTAGGGTCCATTAACTAGATTAGACTAGAGCCTTGATTTAGGTTGGAGAGGAAACTCTTCAAGGCTATAAAATAAACATACGAGTCTATGCTAGGGAGTGAAAAAATCTAGTAACATGGAAACTATCCGGGATGCCCCTCTAACACAGGGGTTAAACACTAGGTCACATGTGGAAAGGTAGTAGAGATAACCCCTCCAAAGCCGAACCAATCGTAGCAGAGGAATGCATATAGAGGACTTATCTTGGGATTACTTTGTTTGTATTTTCCATGGAGCTTCATGGGTCTCGAATCCATTTGAGGTCCTCAGTCGTCTTCCGGAACACTTTCTTTTGATACCCTTGATAGGTTTCGGGCTTTATACCCTTCTCATTGCAGTCCACCCGACTATTGATTGTACTCGCCTCGTAGTTGTTCACAAGATGAAAACCTAGTTGCCTTTGATTTTAGGGACTTACATAGGTGATTGTGGGGGTATACCGCAGTACCTAGGGAATAGATCGGGCCACACTTTGTAGAGTATACCCAGAGGGTGATTCTGTGTTCGAGTTTCACTTGCACCCGTAAGTTTCTCTAGTGTTGACTGTTGTAACTGCTCTTCCAACTAGTAATAGTGATTTCTCGCTGCATCTCATAAGAACTTTTTTCTAGTGAGTGTTTTAGTATTCAATGATAGAAAGCCTTAGTGTGTCATTTATCCTCTCACATAGTGGAAGATGAAGAGCTCTGTCGGTCACCAAGGCTTTTGGGTCTGCCACCGGTTAACTTGGAGCCACTACTGCCACCGTGAAGGTGAAGACTTGACCAAGAAGGGTCATTTGAGGTGACCGGGCCACAAGAAGTTGTACCCGATCCATCTTTGAGAGGAGAACATTTATTTTTGGAGGGACCAACTATTTCTGACCTTGGAGTGGAATCTCTCGGTCCATATAAATCTCTGATCACTAACTTGCCTACGCCACTTCTGATAGAGATTGCCCCTCCAAGAGTAATGCATCATGAGTGTCATATAATCCTACAAGCAACAATGGAAGAAAATGATGCTACTTCATTAGGGAGTCCTCATACTCCCTCTACAACTACCATAACTGGTGACATTCCACCTCCTAACTCACCTTCATAGGTTTGGGCCACTATGGTCTCGACCGCCTCTACCTCAGGCGGTGGTCTAATTCCTTCCATGGCGGTGATCATTGCACCGTTTATGCAGAATGCAACAGGCCCTCTGTTTTCATACGGGATACCCAACTTTGACACAAACTTAGTCCTCTCCTACTCCACCTTACAGAATTTGGGTTTGGAGGGAAGGGAGCTCAAATGCTCCTCTGAAAGGGTCCATGGGGGGAACCTCAGCCCCTTATAATGCTTTCCCTTATGATGGGTGTCATATACTTCCGTCATCTCCCTCGCTCGATAATGCTCCTCAACAACCCGTCTGGCTGACCATGAACTATGACCTGTCTGGGGAAGGTAGTCAAGGACCTTCTTCTAGTACCACACCGATGGGTTCTTTGTCATTCTCTTTGTTCGACGCATTTGGTAGCAGCGCATTCTCGTCAGCTTCCACCTCAGTTGGGGAAAACCTTGGTTTTGGATTACAAAATCTTGCGCAGGGCACTATTCCTTCACAGGAGGCACACACTTCTCAAGGACCTTGGAATCCGTGGCAGAGATTAGTTCCCTCGTCAGGGATGTCAACCGGGGGAAATCCCTTCCATGGTCAATGGAACCCAGGGCAAGGCTCAAGACCTATGCCCATTGGATCGGCAGGGGGAAACCCTTTCCATAACCTTTGGAACATTACGTCAGGAGAAATCCCTTCTCAACCTTCAACATCATACTACAAGAGTCAACCGATGACATCTCAACAAGCACAACATCTGAATGTCATCCTAGGCCATGGTTTTTACTAGAACCTAGGCCAACAGCCTAACTTTTCCTGACAACCTGGTGCCAGCCAAAACCTAGGCTCCTATCCTCCTGTACATACTCAACAACCTAAGCTACCATTTCTGGCAACTTTGCATTTTCTAGACTTGTCAAGATTATTGAATGACCCAATCTGTCATGATCCACATTGGCCTTCCATGCTGACCAAGTTGCCCTCAAACATTCCAAAATTTGAAGGAAATCCTAATGAAGATCCAGGCGATCATGTGACTACATTTCATCTATGGTGCTCGTCCAATTCTTTGAGGGATGACTCCGTCCAGTTGCATCAATTTCAACGCACTCTTATCGAGAGTGCCGTGAAATTGTACATCGAGCTAGACCACACAATCTACTCTACTTTTGGCGAATTGACAATGGTTTTCTTAAACCATTTTCAATTACCTGTGAGATATGATGCTGACACATAATTGTTGGCCAACTTTGAGGAGACAAAGCTCGACCATATCTCTGATCACATCTGAGAATGGAAATGCCAAAAGAGTTTGATTAAAGTACCAGTTCCACTAACATTCCTGTTGGAATGGTTCCTTAAGTCTTTGGTACCCCAACTATCCAAGGACGTAGCAACGTCGAGGGTCTTTTCGGAGGAAGAAGCAATAATGAGATCTCAACAGCTAGAGATGATTTACTCTCAGTCTCTTTTTCTTTACGAAGTTTTTCCAGATGTGCTGCGGTCTATTCTTGATAAGACCATACATAAGTTTGGACCACATGCTGATGGCATTGTTGGTTCAACACGAGAAAAGCCCACTGATCCACTGTCAAACCAATTGCAAAAATTGTCAATATAGTAGACAATGGCCATCCCAAATCCTAGTTCACCTTCTCCCCCTGCTCAGATGTCATATGTACACAACATGCAATCAAAAAATCCAAAGGCCAACCAACAGGCCGAAGGGAAGAAAAAGCAATGAAAGAAGGGTAAGGGGGATAGGAATCCCACCAATAATAATGGAGGGGGAAAAAGAGAGAGAAAGAATTCAAAGTATCCATGCAACTTTTGTGCGAAATACCACCCAGCTCACCTGTGCCCTCGACTCATGGAGGCCCAAAAGTTATTGGCGCAGCAACAACCTGTAGTGTTAACGAACCCATTTCCTCAAGGGGAAAATTTAACTCAATCCTTTACGAACACAAATGGGGGCAGTCAGGGACCCCCTTCATCATCTAGAAATCCCTCTACTTCAAACATATATATGTTGAAAGGTGAAGCCCACATAGCTACTAGGGCACATGATTACGGAACACCAAGTACTGCAGAAAAGGGCAAAGAAGCTGAAAACCCATTTGTTCCTCTCCATATTGAGAGAATGATGGGTGAAACAATGAAATGCATCTCGAAAGGGGCATTCAAGAAAGCTTCACATAATCTAAACATGAGGGCCACCCAAAACTACTCTATGGTGGATGTCAAAAACCCCTTGTGCGATGTCTTCTTTGGAGGCCCTTCAGAGCTACCCTTCATAGAGAAAGGCTCTATTAGTTGTCTTAGGATCCACTGAGACATGTAATCTGAGAACTATCATGCTTGATACAACCGACTTGAAACCTCGTCTCCCACACCACGTCACATTTCAGATAGTAGTGTCTCACCCCACGAAATCGTCTACCTGGAATATTTTCCGCACGGTGGTTGATGAGGGCGCCTCGACATGTGTGATGTTGTTAGCATGTTGGAAGGCCATTGGCCAACCCATTATGTCTCCTTCACCTACTCTTCTCATGGATTTCGATGGTTGTTATTTTAGACCACATGGAATCATTCCTTCTTTCCCCATGTAGTTAGGAGGAAAGACCATATGCATCGAAGTTGAAGTGGTCGATGCATCTATTGACTACAACCTCATGTTAGGAAGGAGTTGGAAATATACCATGCATTCAGTGGTTGCTATATTTTTTCAGGTCTTGATGTTTCCACATGAGGGCCGAATCGTGACCATTGATCAATTGTCTTTCTCCAGACCTGATGCTTCATTGGGGGCATCCACAGTCCCGATGATTGATAACCCACAACCTGGCATCGTCAACGTGGGGGTTTGTTTGTGCCCACCTCTCATGGGTATTTTCAATTACCTTCCTCCTTTCAGCGATGTCAAAATGATATCAGTTGTCCCCGACTAGCCTAAGGTTGAAATATTTTCAGTGTCGTCATTCCGTACGACTTACTTTAATGATTCATGGATTCTTCCTTCCCCATCAGCCATGATGGAAGGGATAGGGCACCATGGCATGTCCATGCCCTTTTCTGTGGCAGAAGTTGCATACTTTATAGTCCAACAAGCTTCAACCGACCCCGATCCAACTCCTACACTGAATTCCCTTGCCACTACTGATTCCTTAGACTTGGTCTTTCCCTCTGACTAGGTGATTTTAGAGGCATTGACTGATCCGGAAAGACCCTGGGATGATCTCCATCATAGATCATACTTCCTCCCAGAGTTAGGAAGAATAGAGGTAGGAGAATTTGTTTTGTCTATGACTGGAGATAGGTCTTGTCTTATTAATCCTTTGGCTACACACACAGTTTATGCCAAGGGTAATATGGAAATCATCACTAAAACGATACCTATTGATATCTACAGAACCCCTGGTGTCATGGAGAATGTCTTCATTGGAGCAGACTGTTCCCTGGAGGAGATTCAAATTTATATAGATTTATTTAAATAATTTCATGATGTTTTTACCTGGTCTTACAAGGAAATGCCAAGCATTGATCCAAGAATCGTTGAACATGAAATCACGACTTACCCTGACGCCAAGCCGGTCCGAAAGAATTTTCGTCTGGTTAATCCTCAGAAAGCATCAACTATTAAGGCTGAAGTAGAGAAACTACTCAAAGCTAGTTTCATCTACCTCGTCCAATTGACTCAATGGGTGTCGAATCTCGTTCCAGTCAACAAAAAGCAGGGTACTATTCGCGTATGTACAAACTTATGTGATTTGAACAAGGCCTGTCCAAAGGATAANAATGTGTAGGCTGCAAGTTCATTTCTTTCATGGATGGTTTCTTGGGATACAATAAGATACAGATCAAACCCAAGGACCAACATAAAACAACTTTTATCTGTCCATGGGGTACATTTTCTTATTGCAAGATGCCTTTTGCCTTGGAGAATGCTAGAGCCACTTTTCAGTGGGCCATGTCCTTTTCTTTCCACGATCTCAAACACCTAATCGAGGCTTACCTGGATGATTTAGCATCACGATATCGCAAGAGAGATGATCATCCCACACACCTTCGACTTATATTTGAGCGATGTCGCTACTATCGGATTCACTTGAATCTAAACAAATGTTGTTTTTGCATGACGTCAGGTCATCTATTAGGTTTCATAGTTTCGACAACAAGCATCATGGTCGATCCTTTAAAGGTTGAGGCGATAGTTCAGTTGCCTCCCCCGTGAACAATCCCTCAACTTCAGAGTTTACAGGGAAAAGCGAGTTTCTTACGGTGTTTCATCGCAAACTATGCTGAGATCACAAAAGGGTTCATGTGTTTACTAAATAAGGACATTCCTTTCCATTGGGATGAATCCTCTCAGTGGTATTTTGAAGCATTGAAACATGCCCTCACGTCTACCCCCCTGCTTCGGCCACCCAATTATAATAATCATTTCTTATTGTATTTGGCTGCTGCAGAGTCGATCATCAACATGGTCTTGGTTCAAGAGGATGATTTTCTTGAAGAGCATGTGATTTATTACCTGAGACGAGGCCTGGTTGGACCAGAACTCAACTACTCCCATGTTGAGAAACTTTCATTGGCAACAGTTCATGCTATCCAACGAATTCATCACTATATCCTGTTTCGTAAGACCACAGTCATTTTCATTATGAATACATTCCAATATGTGTTGACACAATGCATAATCGGTGGAACGATCAGTAGATGGATAGTTATCCTCCAGGAATTTGACTTGGATTTTGTTTTGAAGAAATACAAAAAGTCTTTGGTCTTTGCAAAACTCATCTTGGAATGTCCAGTCGAGTCAGATGATGTTATACCTGAAGAGTCGCCTATTAAAGGAGATATGTTTTTCATCGCATCTTCGGATTTCTGGTATGGAGATATACTATTCTATCTCCAAACTTTAAAGTGTCCCATTTCTTCTTCTCGTGACGAGCGCCGACATACATGCCATCAGGAGAAAAACTATCTTATTCTTAAAGACACTTTGTATCCTCGAGGTATATATTTCATTCTTCATCGATGTCTCACCCATGAAGAAGTAGAACTCGTGCTTAATAACTACCACATTGGAGCATGTGATGGTCATTTGTCTAGGTTTGCAACAACCCAAAATATTCTACAAGCTGGTTACTATTGGCTGACGTTAATCAAAGATTGCGTTGAATCGGTCAAGAAGTGCCACCCATGTCAGATCTTCTCACAAAATATGAGGGCACATCCTTCTCTCATGTTTCCCATCATCACAGTTGGACCCTTCACCAAGTGGGGGATTGATTATACTACATGCCACCCCCCTCAGCTAGGGGGCACCATTATATCATCGTAGAAGTAGACTACTTTACCAAGTGGGTCAAATATATGACGACGTTCAAGGATGATGGAAAGACAACAACTCTATTCTTGTTTAATCAGATAATAGAAAGGTTTGGCGTACCAAAGGAGATTTTTACTGACCATGGCAGTCACTTTCAAAACAAAATGATGTTTGAATTAACATCAAATCTCGGGTTGAGGCAAGAACACTCATCACCTTATTACCCACAAGTGAATGGTCAGGTGGAAGATGTGAATAAGTCACTCAAGACCATTCTACAACGAACGATCAATTTGGCCAAGTCAAATTGGCATTTGATGTTATACTCGACATTGTGGGCCTACTGAATGTCTGTAAAGACTGCCACTAGTTTCTCACTTTTCAACTTATTTACGGGTTGGAAGCAGTCTTGCCTATAGAATGTCAGATCCCATCTCTTAAGTTGGAAGTACAGTTACAGCTAGACACTTCATCGCTTGAGGAATGCTTATTATATCTCGAACATCTCGATGAGCAATGACGTGATGCAGCCTCAGCTAATGAGGATCACAAGTAAAGAGTCAAGTGTTAGTATGATCGGTCCGTTCGTACTCATATTTTCTCTGAAGGCGTCCTTGTCCTGGTTTATGAACAAGATAAGGATCCCCTGGGGGCAGGCAAGTTCAAACCCATGTGGTTCAAACCATTCACCGTGAAGGAATTTTTAAATAAGGGCGCTTATCGTCTAGTTGAATTTGAAGGGAAAGCTTTAGCGGAGCCTAGAAATGGGCTCTACCTCAAGAAGTATTACTCATAGGTGGGTCGCCTTGGGTGACTTCTTGTACATATGTATAGTTATTATACATTTTAAGTTTTGTCTTTTTGGTTTTATGGATGTGTTGTTTTGATGTCATGTTTTCACTGTGGCAGATGTCAAGTGAATCAGACGTGTTCATTGGATTTGCGGATGGTGCTAGCTAACACACTCGGAGGCTTGCTTTTGCAGCTTGGCTGATTTTCACACCTCAAGGCTAGTTGTTATATTCTGGAGGTATCTGTTTAGGTGACACCACAAACAATGTCACCGAATATAGTGCAGTAATAGAGTTGCTTCACGATGTCTTGTCGCATGGTATCTCTTACCTCCGGGTCTACCTAGATGCACAATTGGTTGTGTCCCAGTTAAATGGGGTTTACCACATTTACGATCCTACTCTACATATACGATTCCTTAGGGTACGTCTCTTAGAATGTTGTTTTGATTACATTATGTATGTCCATGTTCCCAGGAGATTGAATAAAATGCCATATACTCTAGCTAATCAAGTATTAGTTTGGCATATTGCACACATGTAAAGAAAAAGAACACACATACACATGTAAACACATTTCTAAATAAATGTAACCCATAATACATAAAAATATGTATATATATATCGAAAGTATCAGAGTATGTAGGTGGGCACAAGCACCTCAAAAAATAATGAGTCTAGTATATAATGCAGGGCTTATGCCCTAAAAAATATATAGAGAGTGCCCTCGGCAAGTAAACGGTCCACCCTAATCTAAGCACTAGGTTGGTTGGCCTTGCCATAGTGGACTACATCATTTTCCAAATGCCAAAATAGCTAGACTTAGGTCTGTGGCACCCCAACAACATGAGGTTGCATAGATAGAGAGAGATCCTCGATCTCAACCATAGTCATAGTAAGAGTGAGTGTAGACAAGGTTCCGCTCCACTCATCTCAAAAATCTCTCAGCCTCTCCGGCTGAAGGTACACCCACTGCTGCTACTGCCTCTAGTCGTGGACAGTGACTGCTCCATGCAAAATAAGCTGGACGCACTAGTCCCACATATGTACATAGCAGATACATAGTTGTCAAGTTCTCTGGTACACATAAAAAATGAAATGTATAAAAGAAATAAAAAATAAAAAAACTTTTAAAGAAAACGTACCTAATTCTCCTTGCTACACTCCGGGAGGTACATGGATGTCGGGATCTCTGGAGAGGTTGATCTCAGCATAGGGGTAGTCCTCTATATTCAGAATGTACTGAGACCACCAATCAAAAAACATATCATCGAAGGCCTCGATGGTCCTCCCTCCCCCGTGTCATGGAAACAATGTTGCCCACCTACACACTGTTGGGAAGGAGGCCACGTGTCCCTGTATAGTCTCTTGGGGACTAAGAATGGGTACCCTCTCGAAGAAGAAAGAGAAAAGAACAGTCTTGAACCCAAAGTTATTGTTGTTCCTCCCATGACACTCTGTGAGCTGTCTCTTCATGCACTCTAGAATGGTTCTACTCCAATTGAACACTCATGCATTTAAGCATTGTATTGCATAATGCATATGCGCCCGAGAGGCCTGATGTAAAGCCGTATATCCAGTGATCCGCCCAATAAGTAAAACTATCACTTTCAGTGATAGGTTGGTGATTTTTTGGATCGATACCTGGGAACCCACTTTATTTGTTCCAACCTCACAGTGTTGTTCGATCAACTCAAAAATGTTGTGAGGCCTAAAGGGAAATGAACGAAGGTTGAATGGTTCCCCTCTCCTTGAGAGGCTAGTCAGAAAATAATTATCTTCAGTCGTTCGAGTCAATGAATGTCCCTCGAGCATAAAATCCTCTGCATCTAGGTGCCAGTAATCCACCAAAGCATTCAACAGCCTGGGTTGTGCCCGCATGAGTGGACACCAAAATAATTTCCACAACCCGCATTTTTTAATGAAGTGACAGTAGCGGGGTCTTCCTTGACCATTGAATCAATATATTCATGCTCTCTCTCTCTCTCCAATGGACACACATCCTACAAAATGACAATTTCAAAGGAGAGTCAAATGATGCATTTTAAAAAAATTTTCATATGTTGGAGGATGTACGCGGGTTGTATTGAGGACAATTGCGTATGTACGCGAGAAAAATTTTCACTGCCCACGTGCATACACGAGTTGTTCTTGGACAACCAATGTACCGGTAGGGCCGACCTTTTTAAAGGTGTGCGCCCCTCCAAAAAATAGAAAGAAATGAAAAAAGGAAAATTGGGAATGCAAGAGGGACTAGTTTGTACTTACTTGGTCCAAGGCGAAGTTTGTTTTGTCCACTGAAGCTCTCGTAATCAAATTCTTTCACAAAGGGTGTTTTTTGGGTTCTGGTCAATTCTCAATTTGCAATGGTGATAATGAGATGACAACTTCTATTTATAGACTTTTTTGGCTCTTTTTGTCATTTTTTGACCCTCTTTTATTGTTTTTTATGGCTTGAAAATCATGTAATGTGGTTCTTGAGTTTCACATTGGATGTTACGATACACTTTACTTTTGGTTCAAAGAACTTTTTGGGAGTTGGGGCACTATTATGGTCCTTTGGTGAAAAGTCATTTTTTCCAACTTTGTGCATTTAAGTTAGGATTCCAACTCCACTTGTTGCACCTCGTTGTATTTTTCACTTTATCATAGGATCAACCCCACCAAATTGCTACATGGAACCGTCATTTCTTCTCTATAAGTGTCATAATTTAGTGGTAGAGCCTACCCTCACATGGATTCCCTAGGTAGATCCTGGTTGCACTTTGGTGTCCATGCCATCACTAATGACTATAGGATTAGGAGTCCTTTTAGTCTTGTCTTGATTACGAGTTTGAGCCTTCACATGTATGATATATTATCACTCTTGGCCTCACCCTCGGGACTCCAAAAAAAAAAATGGGTCTTCTTTTAAGCCCTTTTCAGACCCTCTAAACATGAAAATATTGTCGAGTGATCTTGTTTCCCTTCACGCTTGCCAAACTAAAATTTGAAGGCACGTCTGTCCGACGATAGTTTACCCCTTTTTCAGTCTATATGGTCAAATGTATAAACAAAGGTATACTCTAGGAACTTTGGTTCACTAGAAGAGTATTCTCAGGTATACGTTTAACCCTTTTTCGAGCCTGGGGGACTAAATTTATGAAAAAGGAACCCCCACGGAGTCCATAGTTAAGCTCTTTTCAGACTCCCTAAAAGTGAAAATATTGTCGAGTGAGCTTGTTTCTTCACACTCATTAAACCAGTCCAGAAGAACATCCATTACAGAGTCCATAGTTAATGATGCAGGAGCATCGCCAACTCATTAGGGAGCATCGCCCAAGATAAGTGAGCCAGCACATCAAGCGGAGATCATCTGGGAAAACAAACTTAAAATTTTGAAAAGTGCTTTGGGATTGTTGCGCAAGTATTCAATGAATCATTAAGAGATGGCACACTTGTGTTGTAAAGGGGACCTTGAGCCTTTAATCTCTCGTCCTTAGTAGATAAGAAGTCATTTAATAGATTTAATGCAGGTAGATAGATGTTTAATTCTAGATTAGACAGTTTCAGTTTTCGAGAGGGAAAACAGATATAGACACCCTCCTTTGTACATTGTGAAAAAAAAAAAAAAAAATTCAAAACTCATTCATTCAGAAGCAAGAAGAGAGAGAAAGTAGAGAATTTGTGAAGAACACCCATGTACATATGTTTTTGAATTAATAGAAGAGAGTCTTTGATTCAATTTCATAGCTGGTGTTGTTTCTCCGTGTATGATGTTTATGTGCTCATGAATATTTGCTTTCTGGTCATGCAATTGCTTTGAATATGATGTGCATGTGATTTTAGAGTTTTAACTGAAGTCTGAGAGAGAGAATAAGTTTCAATTGTTTCTCTGTCTGAGCCAGGATATTCCTACATAGAGTGCAGTTGAATTCATCCACATAGAGTGTGTTGATGAGGCTCGACAGTTAAACCCTTATTCTCATTCACCTATAAGTTGATGTGGGTTGGTAGAGTCGTGCAGGAGAAGTGCAGGCTGAACTTGGAGTTTTAGTAGAAAATCTGAGCAGAAGAAGGCAAAGACTGTTGTTGCCAGAAGTGCACAGAGTCTGAAAGACTCAACACTTTGAGAGTTGTTGAAGGTCGAGCACGAGAAGTGTGTGCAAAGTCTTTGAAGGAGTCAGATTTGACAAGATTAGGAGGGATAGTTCCTTCGGGATACTGTGGAGAAGGACCCAGGAGAAGGTTTGAACAGGAAGGAGCTTTAGAGCGGAAGAAATCCTTAAGGAGGAGGAATCGATGGACAGGTCTTGCAGGGGAGATTCGTGAAGACCCGCCTATCGTCATATCATGGAGAAGTTGTGCGGGATTTATCCCTTATGCATAGGAGGAGTCCAAGAGCCATCGGAACTTCAGCTCATCGGGATATCGGAGGTTCCGTGGTCGTGGGACTTTTGAAAAATGAAATTGCGATTTGTGATTTCCCGAAGAGATTAGGACCGTGGATCCCAGGCTAGACACGTGTCCACAATCCAGAGAAGTCGGGTTTCGGCACTTCGGAGATCTGGGTGTCAAGAAAATCATGGAGAAATAGCGAAACTCCAAAACTGCGAGGGGTCCCACTGCTATAGCGTTGAGTGTTGATAGGTGTCGTCCATGTCGGGGATTGGGACTTGGAAGGGTCTGTGACATCGCACAACAGGATTCGCGAATTCTTGAACCGTGAAACTCCGATCCACATTTGGAGCGAGGACCACTGGCGTCAGAGTGAGAGAACAGGTGGCATTGGGAATCAGAAATCGGGGATTTCTGAGGTGAGTTTTTTACAACCTCGTAGAAGATGATTTTCCGACGGAGTAAATCCCAACTGACGAAGGGAAATGTGAAGGGAGAATTCCTCGAGTTTCAGGGATTATGTTGCCAAGTACAGGACTCGTGACTACGCGAGGTCCGACTTCCCGATACGACAGGGGAGATCATCGAAGGCCATTTTGTGGGTGCGAGAACTTTCGACAAGGGAGTTGGAGAGTGAATTTGGCTCTTCGGGCCTAAGGAGGAAGGAGGTCCTGGTGGAGGTGGGACGTGCGGGTGGCGCGTGCTGCACCAAGTGGTATCAGAGCCAGATAATTTCTCTATTTTCTGTAGCAGAGAGAAGAAGAATTCGCCATTCTGCCCAGAAGGGAAAGACAATCGCCCGACCCAGAAGACAGGGAGGTGCGAAGAAGAGGTAGGCCGGCAAGAAATCCAGAAATGGAGCGATAGGTGAGAGATCTCCGAGCAAGGCTTGAGGAGATGGAGACAGTGCAGAGACATGGATTTGGTGCAGGAGATCTTAGTGATTCTGAAGTTGAAGAGGAAGCTGGACATGAAGAAGAGGTCACAGCAGAGGATGCATCAACCGAGCGATTGATCAAAGCTATCGCTAGGATGAGTTCTAAGACCAAAATGGATATTCCAGTCTACTAAGGAAGTCTGGATGCAAAAGAGCTGTTGGACTGGATCAGGGCTCTGGACACCTACTTCGATTATGAAGATATCGAGGAGGATAAAAAGGTAAGGCATGTTGTTACCAAGTTGAAGGGACATGAAACATTGTGGTGGGACGAGCTACAGGCAGCTAGGTGTTCCAAAGGCAAACAAAAAATTAAAAGTTGGGATCAAATGATTGCTAAGATGAAAGAAAAGTTCACCCCAAGGGACTACCAAATAAATCTGTTCAGGCGAATGCAGAACCTGAGGCAGAAGCTGATGACGGTGAAGGAATACACCGAAGAGTTTTACAAGCTCAATATCATAGCAGTTCATCGGGAGAGCGATGATGAGAATGTAGCCAGATATCTGAATGGTCTGAGATATGACATTCAGAATGAATTGAGCATGATGACCATCAGAATGGTGGAGGATTCCTACAATATGGCTCTGAAAGCCGAGGAGAAGCTGAGCCATAAACAAGGACAACGAAGGCAAGGCAGAAGTCATCCCAGAGGCAAGGCAGTTTCCCAGGAGAAATATCAAAAGCCCAAGGAGGAATGGAAGAAACCTCAGGGTAAGATTGAAAGAGGTGGAAGCTCACAACGAGGATAGCAATATGCTGAGCCGAGGAGACAGCAAAATGATCATCGAGGAGATTATGTTGATGCAAACACTTTTCCTCGTACCAGAGGTAGGGGAAGAGGCCGAGGAGGAATCATCAAATGTTACACATGCGGGAAAAATGGACACAAAGTCGTTGATTGTCCAGATAGGAAAATGGACAGAGGAGAAGCTCACATCGCTGAAACATAGAGGCATGGTTTTGAGAATGAAGACACTGAAGCAGGGAGATCACTGACGGTGCATAAAGTTCTTTTGACACCTGAGAAAGAGGTGGAGGACATAGCTCAAAGAACCAGATTGTTCAGAACAACATGCAAGACCAAGGGCTAGAAATGCAAGGTTATTGTGGACAGCGGAAGCACTGACAATCTTGTTTCAACCGAGATGGTGGAAAAGTTGGAGCTGGAAACAACTTATCACCCGATCCCATATAAAGTATCATGGTTACAGAAGGGTCATCAGGTGAGTGTCACTAAACAATGTTTGGTTGAATTTAAAATTGGGGGATATAATGATAAAGTCTTGTGTGATGTCATTCCCATGGATGTGTGTCATTTGTTATTGGGTAGACCATGGCAGTATGACCGAAATGTGGTTCATGATGGAAGCATGAACACATATACTTTGGAGAAGGATGGGAGGACACACATGTTGCTTCTGATAAAGGATCAAGAGGTGAAGCCGGAAGTAAGAAATACCATACTTCTCATGAGTGGGAACGAACTTCTCACAGAGATAGAGAAGAAAGAAGATCCACAATTCTTTGTGGTCAGGAAACCGAGAATTGTCTTGACTAGCACAAGAGTGGATGACTTGCTAGATGAGATTCAGGAACTGCTGGAAGAGTTCGCTAATATCATAGTAGACGAACTACCTCGTTCGTTGCCACCAGTGAGGAGTGTGAGTCATCACATTGACCTCATACCAGGGGCCAGTTTACCGAACAAGGCTGCATACAGGTTGACACCGCAAGAAAATGAGGAATTCAAAAGGCAGGTACAGGAGCTGCTAGATAAAGGATTGGTCAGGGAAAGCCTAAGTCCGTGTGTTGTTCCAATAGTACTAAGTCCAAAGAAGGATGGAGGTTGGATAATGTGCACTGACTCCAGAGAAATTAACAAAATTACCATCAGATACAGATTTTCACTGCCGAGAATGGATGATCTGATGGATTGCCTGAGTGGGGCAAATTACTTTTTGAAGATTGATCTCAAGAGTGGATATCACCAGATTTGCATGAGAGAGGGCGATGAATGGAAGACAACATTCAAAACAAAAGAAGGTTTGTACGAATGGCTAGTCATGCCATTTGGTTTGACAAACGCGCCAAGCACATTCATGAGATTGATGAATGAAGTCCTAAGGGAATTCATCAGGAAATTTGTAGTCATATATCTGGATGATATATTGATCTACAGTAAGACAAAGGCTGAACATTTGAAACATTTGGCCATTGTGATGAGAAGACTGCAGCAGGAGAAGCTGTTGGTCAACATGAAGAAGTGCTCCTTCATGAAGACAGAACTCATTTACTTGGGTTTTGTTATATTGGCAAATGAGTTGAAGATGGATCCGAAGAAAGTGGAAGTGATTAAGAATTGGCCATCACAGAGAAATTTTTTCGAGGTGAGGAGTTTCCATGGTTTGGCTAGTTTCTACAGAAAATTCATTAGGAATTTCAGTGGGATTAGCGCAGCAATGATGGACACAGTGAAGAAGCAACACAAAACTTTTCACTGGACAGCAGAGGCTGAGAAGAGCTTCAATCTGTTGAAGCGGAAGATCACAGAGCAACCAGTGTTGGTGTTGCCAGACTTTCAGAAGACATTTCAGGTGAAGTGTGATGCGAGCGGATATGCCATAGGAGCGGTCTTAAGTCAGGAGGACAGGCCAGTTGCATATTTCAGTGAGAAATTAGAGGAGGCAAAGCTGAAATACTCCACGTATGATAAAGAGTTTTATGCCATCATACATGCATTAAAGAAGTGGAGGCATTACTTGATCCCGAAAGAATTTGTATTGTACAACGATAATCATGCATTGCAATTTGTGAGTCAACAAGAGAAGTTGAATCAGAAACATGCAAAATGGGTAGAGTATATGCAGAATTTTACATTTGTAATTAAACACATTTCAGGAACTGCTAACAAAGTGGCTGATGCTTTGAGTAGGAAATGTTTTCTGTTGCAGGAGTTTCGAGTCAAGACATTGGGTTTTGAAAACCTGAAGGACATGTACGCAGGAGATGCAGACTTCAGAGAAGCATATGAAGCAGCTGAGAATCCCATTCTCAGGGATCAGAGCCCATGGATAGACTACATGATCCAGGAGGGATTGTTGTTCAGAGTCAATCAACTGTGTATTCCAAATTGCTCCATGAGGGAGAATTTGTTAAAGGAAAAACATAGCGGGGGCTTAGCAAGACACTTTGGCCACGACAAAACATTAGTGAAGTTGAGCGAATCATATTTTTGGCCAAGGATGCGCACAGATGTCAAAAGGTTTGTTGACAGGTGTCAAATTTGTCAACATTCCAAGGGTCAAAAGCAGAATGCAAGGTTTTATCAACCATTGCCCATACCAGAGAGGCCATGGGAGGCAATCAGCATGGATTTTGTATTGGGTTTGCCGAGGACGCGGAGAGGGGTTGATTCCATCTTTGTGGTGGTGGACAGGTTTTTGAAGATGGCACATTTTGTTCCGTGTCAGAAGAGCAGCAATGCGACCCACATCGCGAATTTGTTTTTCAGAGAGGTTGTTAGACTTCATGTATTGCCGAGAAGCATAGTATCAGACATGGACACCAAATTCATAGGTCATTTTTGGAGGACGCTATGGAAGAAAATAGGAAATAACTTGATGTTTAGTTCGGCATATCATCCGCAGATGGATGGGAAGACCGAGGTGGTCAACAGGAGTCTGGGAAACTTGCTGAGGAGCTTGGTGACAGAGCACCATAGCAGCTGGGATAACATTTTACCACAGGAAGAGTTTGCATACAATGATTCTGTGAATCAGAGTACAGGGAAAAGTCCATTTCAGATTGTATATGGGACACAACCGAGGGGAGTTTCTAAACTCAGGGATTTAGAACAGACTGTGACTAGCAGTGCAAGCGTAGAACAATTCGCTGAAGCGATGAAGGAACTTCACAGCAAGGTGAAGCAGCTTCTGCAAGACTCAAATCAAGAGTACAAGCGTAGAGCAGATCAACATCGGAGACAACTTCGGTTCGAAGTTGGGGATCTTGTTCTGGCACATCTGAGGAAGGAAAGGTTCCCAAGGGGAACATATAACAAGCTGAAAATGAAGAAAATGGGGTTGTGCAGAGTTCTGAAGAAGTTCAGAGAGAATGCTTACGAGATTGAGTTGCCGGATGGCATCGGAATATCTCCGATATTCAATGTGTCAGATTTATACCCATATCAGGCTGGAGAAGCAGAAACTGGAACTGAGGAACCAATGATCTAGTGGTAGAAGCAATTACCAGTAGCAGAGAAGCCACAGATGGAGTGCATACTGGGCAAGCGAGTGGGTAAGAAAACCAAGCGGAAGTGGTATTTTGAGTACCTGGTCAAGTGGAAGAATCACCCAGTGGAAGATGCCAGCTGGGAGATAGAAGCAATGATATAGAAGCATGGACAAACTGTGCAGGAGCTCATGGACAGGAGCCCATGAAAATTTTCAAGCTGAGGAGTATGATGCAGGAGCATCACCAACTCATCAGGGAGCATCGCCCAAGACAAGCGAGCCAGCACATCAAGCGGAGATCAGCTAGGAAAACAAACTCAAAATTTTGAAAAGTGCTTTGGGATTGTTGCACAAGTCTTCAATGAATCATTAAGAGATGGTGCACTTGTGTTGTAAAGGGGACCTTGAGCCTTTAAGCTCTCGTCCTTAGTAGATAAGAAGGCATTTAATATATTTAATGTAGGTAGATAGATGTTTAAGTCTAGATTATATAGTTTCAGTTTTCAAGAGGGAAAACGGATATAGACACCCTCCTTTGTACATTGTGAAAAAAAAAAAAAAATTAGAACTCATTCATTTAGGAGCAAGAAGAGAGAGAAAGCAGAGAATTTGTGAAGAACGCCCATGTACAGATGTTTTTGAATTAATATAAGAGAGTCTTTGATTCAATTTCATGGCTGGTGTTGTTTCTCTGTGTATGATGTTTATGTGCTCATGAATATTTTCTTTCTGGTCATGCAATTTCTTTGAATATGCTGTGCATGTGATTTTAGAGTTTTAACTGAAGTATGAGAGAGAGAATAAGTTTCAATTGTTTCTCTGTCTGAGCCAGGAGATTCCTACATAGAGTGCAGTTGAATTCATCCGCAAAGAGTGCATTGATGAGGCTCGACAGTTAAACCCTTATTCTTATTCAACAAGAAGTTGATGTGGGTTGGTAGAGTTGTGCAGTAGAAGTGCAGGCTGAACTTGGAGTCTCAGTAGAAAATCTGAGCAGAAGAAGGCAGAGACTGCTATTGCTAGAAGTGCATAGAGTCTGAAAGACTCAACACTTTGAGAGTTGTTGAAGGTCGGGCACGATAAGTGTGTGCAAAGTCTCTGAAGGAGTCAGAGTTGACAAGCTCAAGAGGGATAGTTCCTTCAGGATACTATGGAGAAGGACCCAGGAGAAGGTTTGAACAGGAAGGAGCTTTAGAGCGGAAGAAATCCTTAAGGAGGAGGAATCAATGACCAAGTCTCGCAAAGGAGATTCGCGAAGACCCGCCTACTGTCAGATCTTGGAGAAGTTGCACGGGATTTAGCCCTTAGGCGTAGGAGGAGTCCAAGAGCCATCAGAACTTCAGCTCATCGGGATATCGGAGGTTTCATGGTCGTGGGTCTTTTGAAAAATGAAATCGTGATTTGTGATTTCCCAAAGAGATCAGGACCGTGGATCCCAGGCTGGACATGTGTCCGCAATCCAGAGAAGTCAGGTTTCGGCACTTCGAAGATCTGGGTGTCAAGAAAATCACGGAGAAATAGTGAAACTCCGAAACTATGAGGGGTCCCACTGCTATAGCGTTGAGTGTTGACAGGTGTCGTCCATGTCGGGGATCGGGACTTGGAAGGGTCTATGACATCGCGCAACAGGATTCGCGAATTCCTGAACCGCGAAACTCCGATCCACATTTGGAGCGAGGACCACTGGTGTCAGAGTGAGAGAACAGGTGGCATCGGGAATCGAAAATCGAGGATTTCCGAGGTGAGTTTTTTACAACCTCGTAGAAGCTGATTTTTCGACAGAGTAAATCCCGACTGACACAGGGAAACGTGAAGGGAGTATTCCCCGGGTTTCGGGGATTGTGTTTCCGAGTACAGGACTCGCGACTACGCGAGGTCCAACTTCCCGATACGACAGGGGATATCATTGAAGGCCATTTTGTGGGTGCGAGAAATTCCGACAAGGGAGTTGGAGAGCGAATTTGGCTCTTTGAGCCTAAGGAGGAAGGAGGTCCTGGTGGAGGCGGGACACACGGGTGGTGCGTGCTGCACCAGTTAAGCTCTTTTCAGACTCCTTAAAATTGAAAAGATCATCGAGTGACCTTCTTCTTTCACACTTGTTAGTTGGTTTAGAAAAACATATACTGGCATGATTTTATCCCTTTTTGGGGCCTATATATTAAGGAGGAAAAAGGTACACCTTGGGAGATTCATCTCCCTGGGAGAGTTCTCCTCAGTAAATTTCACTTTTTTCAGGCCAAGGAGACTAAATCTAGAAAAAGGTAGTGAGTCCATAGTTAAGATCTTTTCAGACTCCTTAAAATTGAAAATATTGCCGAGTGATCTTGTCTTTATCACACTCGTTAAAATGGTTTTGAATAGACATATTGTTGGTGCTAATTTATCCCTTTTTCGAACCGACTAGACTATCTTCAAAAAAGGTACCCTAGTGGAGTCTTCTTTTGCATTTTTTCAGACTCTCTATAAATGAAAAACCATTGAGCTTACCTTCTCTGGGATCATTTAAAATTACATTGAAGGATGTTATCATTATGTCATGTTAATCGCATTTGCATTCCAGTGTACTTGGCCTAATGTTGGCTCCATGTGGCTCTCAATTAAACCTTTGAAGCATGCCTTATACACAAGCCTTGTAGCACTTTGCCTTTGCGTCTTGACACCTTGACCCATGGAGGAATTTTTCCAAGTGTCCTCTTCTGACACATGTTTCCTTGATCTGAGCATCAGTGTGTTCATCGTGCTTGGAACTAGTATGTTTGTGACACTCGTTCCTCCTTTGTAATGTAGCATTCTTTTATTCCTTTTCAAGCTTTCAAAATATTGGAAAAGCCAAAAAAATGAAATATACCCCAAAAAGAGGATGGGAAAAGTATTTTCTTTTTATGGAAGCACAATGAGTCTCCCTTGGACAAAGCATGTCCTTTCGTTTATTCATAAATCTCTGGGATTTAATATGACCTTAGGGAGTTGTTATCGTAACATAGAGTTGTGTCCTCCTCTGTTTGGTTTTTCTTCCAAACATATGGAGAGTTTGCGTTGCCTCCTACATCATGAAATTATGTCAATGTCATGTTGCCTGAGTCTCATATTTCAGCGTGCTATTGTTCAAGAGAATTTTTACCCAACTTGAGTCAGCCCTTCTACAGTTTGTCTCTCGTCCTCATGCTCGACCATCTCAAAAGTCCAATCAAAGTCTTTGTTCAAAATCAATTAAGTTCTCTACCTTATGCCCAATATCCTCTTATATGTTCCCCGACAAGCCGTCGAAGACCTCTGGGTAGTGAATATGTACACTCACATTACACTCCTACCTGAGTTTAGAAGATCTTGAAGTTGTTTCTTGAGATTTGAATACCTCATCTCCAACCATCAGACATCGTTAGCTTCTTAAATATGGATACTATTCATGTATATCTTTTGATTTTGAGATGTAGATCCATTGTGTACTATTTGCGGATACACTTTATATAGTGATATGACATGGATCTGTAGTGTATTTGATTGGAAGCCATGATTTATTTCATCTGAGCATGGGTATGCCTGCCTCAGTGAGACAATTGTTAATTTGCATATGGCACCTCCCGAACTCTGGTCCTGGGCTCACTCGCTTTGTACGTTGGTAAAGATTTGTAATGTATTTTGTCCATTAGATTCTCTTATAACCTCACACATTAGAGGGAATCTGTTATAACACTAATTTTCACCAGACATGCATACCTAGCAGTAGGCCATCTTACTTACTATTTTTGCCAAGCCAATACTAAATAACTCTTCTTAAAAACCAATTTTTTTAAGATGTACGTGCCCTGCACCAATACTTCCCATGTATGTATGCTAGATGCACCGTTACTACACACGTACGTATGCTAGATGCACCATTACAGCCCGCGTATACCCACAAAATTTGTAAAAAATAAAAAGTTGCAAGGGAATACGTGCCTTTGGGTAGTTTCCTAACCAATTGATTGCTCATAGCCCGTCACCCAACCGAATAACTATATTTTTGTCATATAAAATAAGGTGTTGGGGTCCCATTCTAAGAAGAAGCATGAAAGCAGTGAAAATCTTCCCATTTCCTAATCCCCCCTTTCCCCAAGAATTTGCAACCGCATCGTGAGTTTGAGCCAAAATTCCCCATTCTTTCCCTTTTTTCCCCATCCATAAACCTATGCCTATTCTCTAGAGAGAAGTGTGAGAGAAGAAGGATACGTGGAAGGAGTTGGAGCTTGGTGAAGAGGAGCCCAGGACCAGGTTCCAGGAGTAGTCACCAATCTTGTTTTGTAAGTGACATTATGAGATTAATATAAAGAAGTACTTTTGTCATCCTGCCATATGATGTGTTTTATCTCTATGTATGATTTACATTTTGTTATGAAATCTAACCCATTAATCCATATATAGAATGCTTGTTCGCAATTTCTTGTTTGTCTTTTGGTGAATGTAGGTCAGCCTTGGAAGGAGATTTGTAGTCGAGAAGCGACCGAATGCATTGGGATCGACACCGGATGCAGAGTTCAAGGTAATACTACCAGATCCCTATACTTTGTACTTTATATATGAATGTGCGGTGTTGTTAGGATAGTGGTCAAAAGTAGGAGACTTTAGACGGTTAACTCTACTTGCACTTTAGAACCCTAGTGTAGTCCGTAGGGGGGTTTTCCCACTATAGCACTTATGCTCATAGAAATGTTTTCATTCTTGAGATCCATATCTCACAGCTCTAACCATCGAACACTGACATTCAATTTTCCATGATCTATCTTCTAGTGGTTAGACTTTTTCTGAAGGAACCGACTCTGATTACCAATTGTTGGAATACTAAGATGGGGGGGGGTGAATCAATATTCAATAATTTATACTACTTTCAATTAGAACATTAACTTATTAGTGATTCCATTCATATATGATTTAATTTACCATATCATAAAATTATAATCATAAACAATGCATCACATCATACATATATACATAGTACAACTCCTTGAAGGAAACTAAAACTCCTTGAATTCTCCAACTACAATTGTAAGGAGGCTCCAAAACCCTAGTTTATAGGATACAACTTGAAGGAAGATATAAATCCATGTGTTCTATGGATCCAACTGGAAGGAGGATACAAACCCCTAATTTATAGGCTCCAATTGGAAGGAAGCTCCAACTCTCTATATTCTTCAACTCCAACCAGAAGGAGGTTGTGATCCCCTTTCCTTGCCTTATCCTGCCTCCTCAAAATATAAATGTAGACTCAACCTATCACTAAAACTATCACTGATAAGCGAACTGTCACTAATACATCAACTTGTTACTTCCTCTATCACTATCATTGGATCAAACTCATAACCATATCTTATGCCAAGATCACTAAGAATGTCTCCAACCCACATGACTAGATTCACCAAGATGTACATCTAAAAAATGTACCAAAAATATGCCTCTATTATGTGTTAAAACATCAAAGATATTTCTCAAACAATATGCTAATACATGACTCTAACCATGTACTCAAGTATCCAAAATATACCTCAACCATGTGCCAATACATCCAAAATATGCCTCAAGCATATGCCAAGCATCGCCAAGACATGCCTCAAGGATGTGTCATAGCATCAAGATATAACAATCAAAATCATGTATACATAATTACCTCAGATCCTGTAACAACTTTGTTGCATGATCATACCTTGCTGCAACTTGGAACAAGCATCCCCTTTTCTTTACCTCAACCTCACTACCTCAGATTTTCCAATAGATCAAGTGTTCACTAGATAGATATTCAATGAACTTGTGTATTTATACTTTTCAAGTGACTTCTTTTAGGGCTAACTTGTAAATGTTTTACCCTTTTTCCTGATTTTAGGGTCAACTCATTATTTCTTGTTACAACTGTTTTACCCTTTAATTAATGAGTTTTAACTTTGTTTTGCAACCATTTAGGGATTTATTAAATTTTAGGGTCAACTCATTATTTCTAGTTACAATTGTTTTACCCTTTAATTAATGACTTGTAACTTCTTGTTGCAACCGTTAAGGGACTTCTTAACCATTCTTCAGGGATTTGAACTTCATGAGGACATAACTCCTCAAACGTGAGGAACCATGTGTTCAGTAAGTTCAATGTTTTTTTTCTCACAACCTTTTTAATTTTCACAACTGGGTCCAATTCAAACATGTCATTGTTTTCGACATTGTCAAGTACATCAGGTGTGGACAACTACATATATCAACAAAAAAATAAGTTAATTCAATTATAAAAAAAATAATAAAATTCACTTTAAACGGATATGGAAATTATTATTCCTTTACCTACTCCGAGGCTGGTTCCTTTCCTTGATCGCCCTTCCATGTTATAATAAGCATTACATATTAAAATACCACACTATAATATGAGAAGCATGATATATTAAAATGAATGTTAAAGAAAAAAAATTAGAATCATTAAATATAGCTTGGTTGAAGTTATGGTGCCAACATCCATAATAGACAATGGATCAACATCCATTTTCATTCATATTCCTATGAACACCATTCATATGTGAATAATTTATCTAAATACATAACTCTGATGTAAATGCAAGAAAAAATGCATAAAGGGAAAAATGCTAAAAAATGCATGAAATTGGGGCATGATGAAACATACACGCCCAGGTCTTAACACACGTACAATTTGATCGATTCAATTTTATGAGGGTGTCTTAGATTATATTACACTTGTCTACATATTTAGTGTTGTGTTTGTGAGCATAAAAGTAGTTGTTGTGTAAAAGAGGCAAAATCTACCTTGTAAATTGAGAGACCAAATCGGTAGAAAGTGCCCTAATGGAAATACATTCCCATTCTTCTATATAGCTCCAAATTTAGTGATCTAAGTTTTGGGGTAAATTTAATAAGATTATTACTCTATCTATATCATCTAGAATGCATTTTCAAATGAAAAAGGACTTTTACCTGGAACCCAAATTCAAGACCTTTTGTAAAATGGATGGTAAAACTAGATCACTATAAAATGCACACCTAGGAATCATATGATCTAAAAATTGAGTTATAAAAGTTGTGGAGTTTGTATTTTATTATTTTACATATATTCATACTTTATTTGTGCATTTTGAAACCAAAAACCCTCTAGTGTACATAAAGGTTAAAAACTGCTTTGTAAATGCAAAAAAATGCATAAAGGGGAAAAATGCTTAAGAATGTATGAACTAGATCATGATGAAAATTCTTAAAAAGGAACAATTACTAAATAATATGAGGTGTACCATGTAGTTTTGGAACCTAAAATACTTAGTGAGGTGGAAAATTGGCAATTGGAAGTTTATTACTTCCTGTAGGAACTGATAATATTCAAATTTTGTGAGGGTGTTTGACTCCAATGAACATAAGACATAGAGAAACCCTAAAATGGTCTCATCCATCGATCTATAATGTTCATAGTCTAAAACTTGACAAATCATGAAAATATCCTGCCTAGTTATTTCAGGGAAGATGGCGTATTTGAAAGGAGGTGGACTAGTTGGTAATGGGACATCTCGAGCTAATAGATTTATCAACATCTCTCTTTCAGATTGTGATAATGCTTCGTACCTAGAGTCAATATCATCATCATCTAAGATTTCATATACAACATAGTCTAGAATTTGAAGCATTTGGGAAATGGATTCTTTACTTATTTCACATACTGTCCTAGAATCATGTACATAAATTATTTGTTTCCTATCCACTTGGTAATTAAAAACAAACCAATTGACTAATTCTGGGAAGTGATAAGTTTGTGGAACAATTGATCTGGACTGGTTTGATTCACATAAATTCAAGTAGTTTCAACTATTGTTAGCATTAGCCTGGGATATATGAATTAATTGGTGAAGGTTAGGGAAAGACAATGTAGGTTCAAAAACATCCCTTTCCCTATCCTCCAAGTGGTCATCATATGCAATCATTTTCTTGAATGGTTGGATTTGGATAGGGTTAGATTTAGTGGCCATTTGATTACTTTTAAGGGAAAAGTATTGACTACCTTTCTCCATCTATCCTTATTTTAAACAATTTCAACACATTTGAAATAAGGAAACAAGAACACCACTCGAACTTATTTGTCAAAGGATAATTTGAATTCTTTTACTGAATTCTATAGCGGGGAAAACCCCTCTATGGACTACACCATTGTTCTAAATTGCAGGCAGATTTAACCATCTAAAGTCTCCTACTTTTAACAACTATCTCATCATTACCCCACAATCACACATAAAAGACAAAGTATAGGGATCCGGTAGGCATACCTTAAACTCCGCGTTCGGTGTCGATCCCTTTGCACTTAGTTGCTTATTGATTGGAGATCTTCTCCAAAGGCCAACCTGCATTCACCAAAATAAAAACTAAAAAACTACAAGCATGCATTCTATATAAGGATTAGTGGGTTAGACATCATAACAAAAAATGTAAACAAATCATAAAGATTTAAGACATCATTTGGCAGGACGAAAAAATTATTTCTTTATATTAATCTCACAAAATTCGTTTACAATATGAGACCAACAACTGCTCCTTGAACTTGGTACTGGGCTCCTCTTCACCATGAACCAACTACTTCCACATCTTCTTCTCCTCTTCAATTCTCTCTAGGAAAATGGAAAGGGTTTGCAATGGAGGAGGAAGGAATTCTGGATCAAACTCACAAAGTGGTTGCAAAATATTGGGGCAAAGGGGGGATACTGAAATGGGAAGAGTTTCTATGCTCTCATGCTTCTCTTGGAATGGGACCCAAACACCTTATTTTATAGGCCAAAAGAGATAGTAATGGTTAGGGTGACTGGCTATGGGTGGTCAATTGGTTAGGTAACGGCCCAAAAACCCGTATCCCTTTGCAATTTTTATTTTTTGCACTTTTTTGTGAGTGTACGTGGGCTGTAGTGGTGCATCAAGCATGTGTATGCGAGCAGTAGTGGTGCAGGGCGCGTACACCTTTAAAACACTGATTTTTTAGAAGATATTTTCAGTGATGGCTTGGCAAAGATAGCAAGTAAGATGGCATGATGCCAGGTATGCATGTCGGGTGCAATTCAGGGTTATAACAGATGCCCCCTAATGTGTGAGGTAAGAAGAGCATCTGATGGCCAAAATACATTAAAAATATTCACCAACGTACGAAGCGAGTGAACCCAGAGACCAGAATTCAGGAGGTGTCATCTGCAAAATAACAATTTGTCTCACCGAGGCAGGCATACCCATGCTCGGGATGAAATAAAATCATGGCTGCTAATCAAATACACTACAAATCCATGCCATATAACTATATAAAGTGTAGTTGCAAGCAATACATGATGGATATACATCTCAAAATCAAAATATATACATGTATAATATCCATCTTCAATAATCAAATGATGCCTGATGGCTAGATATGAGGTCTTTAGATATCGAGCAACAACTTCAAAATCTTCAAAACTTAGGTAGGAGTGTAATATCAATGTATGAATTCGCTACCGAGAGGTCTTCGACGGCTCATCGGGAACAAACAAGAGGATCTCAGTGATCAGATAGAGAACTTCATTGATTTTGAGCAAGGAATTGATTGGAATTTTGGGGTGGCCGGGCATGACGATAAGAGATAAACTACAGAAGGCCCGACTCAAGTTTATTAAAAATTCCCTTGGAAGAAAGAACGACAAAAGATGAGACTCGGGTAGCATGGAATTGACATAAGTTCACGATGCAGGAGGTAATGCAAACTCTCCATATGTTTGGAAGGATGACCAAATGGAGGAGGACACAGCTCTATGTAACAAGAACAACTTCCTAAGGTCCGATTGAATCCTAGATCTTGACAAACAAATGAAAGGATGTGCTTTGTCCAAGGGTGGCTCATTGTGCTATCAACAAAAAGAAAATACTTTTCCCTTCCTCTTTTTGGGGTATATTTGATTTTTTTGTCTTTTTCAATAATTTTGGAAATCTTGAAAAAGAATAAAAGAATACTACGTTACAAAGGAGGAATGAGTGTCGTAGACATACTAGTTCCAAGCGCAAGGAACACATTGATGCTCAGATCAAGGGGACATATACAGGAAAAGGATACTCGAGAAAAATCATCCATGGGTCAAGGTCAAGACGCAGAGGCAAAGTGCTACAAGGCTTACGTATAAGGCATGCTTCAGATGGTTCAGTTGAGAGAAACATGGAGCCAGCATTAGGCCAAATATGTAGGAATGCAAATGTGATTAATAAGACACATTGATAACATCCTTCGATGTAATTTTAATGAGCCCAGAGAAGGTAAGATCGATGGTTTTTCATTTTTAGAGAGTCTAAAAAAGCATAAAAGGAGACTCCATTGGGGTACCTTTTTCGAAGGTAGTCTAGTCGGTTCGAAAAAGGGGTAAACTAGAACCAAAAAGATGTCTATTCAAAACCATTTTAACGAGTGTGACAAAGACAAGATCACTCGACAATTTTTTCATATTTAAGGAGTCTGAAAAAAGATTAACTATGGACTCCGTAAGGGATGTTCTTCTTGACCAATTTAACGAGTGTGAAGAAACAAGCTCACTTGTCAATCTTTTCAATTTTAGGGAGTTTGAAAAGAGCTTAACTATGGACTCTGTGGGGGTTTATTTTTCGTAAATTTAGTCCCTCAGGCTCGAAAAAGAGTTAAATCTATACCTAAGAATACTCTTCTAGAGAACCGAGTCTCCTAGAGTATACCTTTGTTCGTACATTTGACCATCTAGACCAAAAAATGGGTAAACTACAGCCAGACAGATGTGCCTTGAAATTTTAGTTTGGTGAGCGTGAAGGGAAACAAGATTGCTTGACAATCTTTTCATGTTTAGAGGGTCTGAAAAGGGCTTAAAAGAAGACCCGTTTTTGTTCAGATTCAAGCGAATCCAGTAGTAGTGACATCACTCAAAGATGTGTCAGAGGTATGTGGGATAATCAACTCTCTTGCGAGATCGTGATGCTAAATCATCAAGATAAGATTTGACTACGTGCTTGAGATCGTGTAAAGAAAAAGGCATGGCCCACTGAAACGTAGCTCCAACATTTTTTCAGACTAAAAGGAATCTTCTGATAAGAGAATGTACCACACGGAAAAATGAAAACGATATTGTGTTGGTCTTTGGGTTTGATCTGTATCTGATTATATCCTGAAAAACCATCCATGAAAGAAAAGGCCTCGCAACCTGTGCATTCATCGATTATCTGGTCAATAAATGGCATGGGGAAATTATCCTTTGGACATGCCTTGTTCAAATCATGGAAGTCTGTACATACGTGAATCGTACCCTATTTTTTGTTGACTAGCACAAGATTTGACACCCATTGAGTCAATTAAACGGGGTAGATGAAACCAACTTTGAGTAGTTTCTCTACTTCAGCCTTAACAGTTATTTCTTTCCTAGGATTAACTGGATGAAGCTTCTACCAGACTGGCTTGGCATTAGGATATGTTGTGATTTCATGTTAAATGATTCTTGGATCTATGCCTAGAATTTCCTCGTAAGACCAGGCAAACACGTCACAAAATTATTTAAATAAACCCTTGTAGATTTGAATCTCCTCGGGAGAGCAGTCCGATCCAACAAAGACATTCTCCATGATGTCAGGGGTTCTAGAGATATCAATAGTTATTGTTTTAGTGATGGTTTCCATATTTCTTTCAGCGTAAACATCGTGTGTAGCCAAAGGATTGATAGGACAAGTCCTATCTCCAATCATAGTCAGAGTGAATTCACCTGCTTCAATTTTTCTTAACTTTGGGACAAAATAAGATCTGTGATGGAGATCATCCCAGGGTCTGTCCAGACTAGTCATTGCCTCAATAATCTCCTCGTTCGAGGGAAATACCAAGTCTAAAGAATCAGTATCGATGAGGGAACTTTGATCCCAAATAGGCTCGAGAACCAGATCTAACTCTTGTGCGGGAATCAGATCGGGGTTGGTGGAAGCTTGCTGGACTATAGAGTACGCAACTTCTGTCGCGGACAAAGGAATGGCCATGCCATGGTGCCCTGTCCCTTCCATCATGGCTGATGGGGAAGGAAGATTCTAAGGATTTTTAAATTAAGTTGTCCGAAACGATGAGATTTGGAAGATTTCAGCCCTAGGCTGGTTGGGGACAATCGATATGTACTGGACATTGTCGGTCAGAGGTGGGTAATCGAAAGTACCCATTAAAGGTGGGCACAAAACAACCCTATGTTGACGATGTCAGGCTGAGGGTTATCAATCATTGGGATAGTGGATACCCCCGATGAAAGGTCAGGCTGGGAGAAGGATAATTGATCAATGGACATGATCTGACCCTCGTGTGGAAACGACAAGACCTAGAAAAATGTCGCAACCACTTCTTTCATAGAATAGGTACAACTCCTTCCTAACAAGAGATTGTAGTCGAGATATGCATCAACCACTTTAACTTCGATGCACATGGTCTTCCCCCCTAACTGCATAAGGAAATAGGGGATGATTCCATGTGGTTGGAACAAATGACCATAGAAATTGGTAACAAGAGTAGGTGACGGAGACAAAACAGGTTGGCCAATGGCTTTCCAACACACCAAAGACATCACGCATGTCAAGGCACCCTCATCAATCACCGTGCGAAAAATATTTCGAGTAAAATTTTCGTGGTGTAAGCCACTACTATGTGAAATGCCACGTGGTAAGGGACACAAGGTTTAACGTCATTCATTTCAAGCATGATTGTTCCTGGATTACAGGTCTTAGTAGATCCTAAGGAAACTAAAATAGCCTTTCTCTGGGAGGGGAAGCCTTGGAGGACTTCCAAACCAGACATTGCACAAGGGGGTTGAGACAAATCTTCCACCACAGAGTAGTTCTAGGTTGCCCTTTCATTTGGATTGTGAGAATCTTTCTTGAACACACCTTTTGGGATGCATGTCATTGTTTCACCCAACCTCTTCTCAATCTGGAGAGGAAGAGGTGGGTTTTCGGCTTCTTTACCCTTCTCAGAGGTGTTTGGCATTTCATAATTGCATGTCCTAGTTTTTATATCAACAATACCTTTCATCATGCACACATTTGAAGATGAAGGATTACTCGAAGAAGGAGGGGGTCCCTGACTTCCCCCTTTCATGCTCAAAGAGGAAAGAGTTAAATTTTTCCCATGCGGAAACAGGTTCGTTAGCACGACAGGCTACTGCCGTGCCAATAACTTCTAAGCCTCTACAATCCGAGGGAACTGGAGAGTCGGATGGTCTTCCATGCATATATTACATGGATACTTCGACTTATTCTTTTCTTTGTTTCCCCCACCATCATTATTGGTAGGTTTCTTATCCCCCTTCTTTTGTTGTTTCTTCTTTCCATCAGGATGTTGGGTGGCCTTCAGGTTTGTCAATTTCACACTGTGTACATTTGACGTTTGAGTAGGGGGAGCAACTGAACCAGTGGTCTGGCTGGCCATTGTCTGTTGTATTGACAATTGTTACAATTGATTCAAAAACTGATTAGTGGGATTCATTTGGGATGAACCAATAATACCATCGACATGTGGTCCAGATATCTATCTACTCTTGTCAAGTATCGACCGTGGTGCATCTGAAAAAACTTCGTAAAGTAAAACAGGATGAGAGTAAATCAACTCTAGCTATTGATCTCTCATTATCGCTTCTTCTTCTTAAAAGACCCCCAACGTTGCGACGTCTTTAGATAAATGTGGTACCAAAGACTTAAGGAACCACTCAAGTAGGAATGCTGTGGGACTGGTACTTTTATCAAACACTTCTAGCATCTCCATTCTTAGATGTGATCTGAGATATGGTCCGCTTTTGACTGCTCAAAGTTGGCCAACAATTCGGTGCTGGTGTCGTATCCCACAGGTAATTGAAAATGGTTTAAGAAATCCATTGCCAATTCCCCGAAGGAAGAGTATCTCAAGTAGTCGAGCTCAATGTACCATTTCACAACACTACTTATGATAGTGCATTGAAAAAAACACAACTGAATGGATTCATCTCTCAAAGAGTTGGACGAGCAACATAAATGGAAGGTCGTCACATGATCACCTGGATCTTCATTAGGCTTAGCTTCAAACTTTGGAATGTCCGAAGGAAACTTGGTTGGCATGGGAGGCCAATGTGGATTGTGACAAATGGGGTCGTTTAATAGCCTTGTCAAGTCTGGCAAGTGCAGAGTTTCTAGAAACGGTAGTTTGGGTTGTTGATTATAACCAGGGAAAACAGAGCCTGGAGTTTGAATGACACCAGGTTGCTAGGAAAAGTTAGGTTGCTGTACAGGGTTCTGGTAATAACCATGGCCATGACCAACATACATAGTATGCGCTTGTTGATACATCATCGGCTGGATCCCATAATAGGATGTAAAAGGTTGGGCTTGTGTCGCATTCCAAATATTTTGGGAAGGGATTCCCCCTGTCGATCCGAATGGCATAGGTCTTGAACCTTTCCTGGGGTTCCATTGGCTATGAAAGGGGTTGCCCCTGGTTGGCATCCCTAATGAGGGAATTGATCCCTACCACGGATTCCAAATTCTGTGTGAGGAAGGAATTCTTGAGTTTTCCCCCTGTGCAAGAATAGTACCCTGCATAGGATTTGTTGAATATAACTGGGGTTTCCCCCGACCAAGACAGTAGATGAAGAGAATGCATTGTTACCAAATGCATCGAATAAAGATAACAGTGTCGAACCTACCAACATGATATAAGAAGGAATTCCTTGACTACTTGATTCAAATGAACTATAGTTTATGTTCAGCCCGACGGAGTGTTGGTGAGCACCTCCAAGTGAAGGGGACGAAGGAGGTATATGACCCCCTTCGTAAGGGAAAGAATTATAGGGAGATGAATTCCCCCCCATGGATCCTTGTAGAGGAGCGTTCGAGCTCCCTGCCCCTAGACCTAAAGTCTGTAGAGTGGAGTAGGAAAGGGCAGAGTTTGTATCGAAGCAAGGCATCCCGTATGAGAACGGAGGGCCTGTTGCAGTTTGGGTGAAAGGAGCAGTGATCGCTACCATAGACGGAATCATACCATTTCTTGAGGTAGAGGTGGTCAAGACCATGGTGGTCCATACTGACGACGGTTGGTTAGGAGGTAGAAAACCCCCTATACTGACGATCGTGGAGGGAATATGAGGGTTCCTTGAAGAAGTAGAAACATTTGTCTCGATCGCTGCTTGTGACACTATGTGACACTTGTAAGGTTTAACTTGTATGACGATGGGCCCTGATAGATCAGTGATCGAAGGGTTATACAGACCAAGAGATTCCACTTTGAGTTCAAAAGTGGTTGGTTCCTCCAGAATCAAATGTTCTCCTCTCGGATATTGGTCTAGTCTTCGCCTTAGCAGTGGCGGGGGTGGCTCCTGATTAACCGGCGATAGGACAAGAAACCTTCATGATCAGTGGAACTTCTAATCCTACACGGTGTGAGAAGATCAATGATACACTAGGGCTTTCTATGAATGTTAAATACCAACACACACTAGAAAAATCTCCTATAAGATAAGACAAGTAGATCACCATCTAGTTGGAAGAACAGTTATACCAGCCAACACTAGAGAAGCTTACCGGTGCAAGTGAAACTCGAATATGGAAGCACCCTCCAGGTATACTCTACAAAGCGTGGCTTGATGTCTTCCCTAGGTACCGTGGTATACCCCCACAGTCACCTATGTAAGTCACTAAGATAAAGGAAACTAGGTTGTCAGCGCGCAAACAATCACGAGGCAGGTATAGTCGACAATCGGGTGGACCGCAATGAGCAAGGTATCAAACCCGAAACCTATCAAGGGTATGGAAAGAAAGTATTCTAGAATATGACTAAGGACCTCGAATGGATTCGAGACACATGAAGCTCCGTGGCAAAAGCGATCAATGGAATCCCAAGATAATCCCTCTATATGCATTCCCCACTATGCTTGGTCCGACTTTGGAGGGGTTATCTCTGCTACCTTTCCTCATGCGACCTCGTTTTTAGCCCCTATGTTAGAGGGGGGTCCCGGATAACTTTCATGGTTACTAGAATTTCAAACACTCCCTAGCACAAACTCTTATGTTTTTTTTTGTAGCCTTGAAGAGTTTCTTCTCTAATCCTAAATCAAGGCTCTATCCTAGACTAAATTGATGGACCCTACAAACACAAAGTCTAATAACTTTTAATTAAGTGTTAATTTTAGTGGCTGTCTTAAGTCAAAGGGAATGGAAGTGAAACCAATGATATTCTTTAAGAGACGTAAGAGAAGAGCATAAGATGAAACTAAAAACAAACTACTTCTTCTTCACAAATAAAGATTTGCCAATTTAAACTCTTTAACCAAACTTTTTCGTAACTACTTTTCTCAGATCTTTGAAAAGAAAAAATCAAAAAAATATTTCACTTGACTACAAGCTACTTAATGTCCTATGAATTCAAATAAAGAACATAAGAAAAGTTTCTTTTTCCTTCGTAAATAAAGCAACTAACCTGAACTACTTTCACCATACAAAGAAATGATTTTATTTTATTTTATTGTTTTATGCTTCAAAACAAGAAATTTGAAAATGAATTCTTTTCTCTTATTCTAAAGAAAAAAAGGGAAAAATGACTTCTGGCCCATCACAGATCGCAAGGAGTCACTGACAATACCAAGCAGGCAGATCAGAACAGACTCACAAACTTGTCTAAAAACCCTAATAAAGAAAACAAAAGAAATCTTTGATAAAAAGAAAGCTATGTTGAGGTCATACCTAGGCTACAAACTGCTATAACAGAGACTAGGGCTAGATCAAGAAAACCCCTAAGAAGCATGACTTCTGAAAGGGAAGAGGATGACTGCCTCTTGTTTTAGTTTTAATTTTTTTCTCAACACAGGCATGCTACTGACACTTCAGTAGCCTGCGTATGTACATAGTCTATCCAAAGGTAGGGCGCATATGTACGCATGCAGGCCCACTACAGGCCGCGTACACCTTGATAACTTCTCAAAAAAATGAAAACCAATAGTCAAGCAAAGGCAGGGATTATTGGTATGGAAGACCAGAATCCCTTAAAGACATAAAAGCTTACAAAACTCAAAAAACAATAAATAAATTGATTCAAAGAACCCAAAAGAATATCCCCAAAAAACCCTAGAGGTCTCCCCAGTACAGTTGCCAATTCTTCTATAGTGGGGAAAACCCCTCTACGGAATACACCAGGGTTCTAAAGTGTAGGCAGAGATAACCGTCTAAAGTCTCCTACTTTTTAACAACTATCCCATCATTACCCCACAATCATACATAAAAGACAAAGTATAGGGATCTAGTAGGCATACCTTAAGCTCCGTGTTAGGTGTCGATCCATTTGCGCTTAATTGATTCTTGACTGTAGATATCCTTCCAAGGCCAACCTACATTCACCAAAAGACAAACAAGAAACTACAAGAATGCATTCTATATAAGGATTAGTGGGTTAGACATCATAACAAAAAATGTAAACAAATCATAAATATTTAAGACATCATTTGGCGGGACGAAAAAAGTATTTCTTTATATTAATCTCACAAAAGTCATTTACAATATGAGACTGGAAACTGCTCCTTGAACTCGGTCTTGGGATCCTCTTCACCATGCACCAACTTCTTCCATGTCTTATTCTCCTCTTTAATTCTCTCTAGGAAAATGGAAAGGGTTTGCAATGGAGGAAGAAGGAATTCTGGCTCAAACTCACAAAGTGGTTGCAAAATATTGGGGCAAAGCGGGAATACTAAAATGGGCAAAGTTTCTATTCCCTCATGCTTCTCTTGGAATGGGACCAGGGATGATTTTAGGGGCTAAATTTTGCTCGTGGGCTAATTTTCCATGGTTTTTCCAAAGACGAGATTCGCTATTTTAAAAATGATTCGCCCAAATTCTATAGGATAAAATTATTTTACCTTAAAAATCGCCAAAATTTTATAAAAACTATACAAAATCCTTAGAAATTTGAATATTTTTACAAAAATATTGCCAATCATTTATAGTTGGCATATGAGGGATTAGTAACATTTGCCAAGGTTTCTACATTTTAAAATAAATTTCCATCCTTAAAATCATCCCTGAATGGGACCCCAACACCTTCTTTTATAGTCCAAAAGAGATAGTAACAGTTGGGGTGACTGGCTATGGGTGGTCAACTCGTTAGATAATGACCTAAAAACTCGTATCCCTTTGAAATTTTTATTTTTCGTGCTTTTTTGTGAGTGTACGTGGGCCATAGTGGTGCAAGAAGCATTTGTATGTGAGCAATAGTGGTGCAGGGTGCGTACAACTTCAAAACAATCATTTTTTAGAAGAGTTGTTCAGTGATGGCTTGGAAAAGATAGCAAGTAAGATGACCTGATGCTAGGTATGCATGTCTGGTGCAATTTAGGGTTATAACAGTGGAGTCTATTGTACTCATAAAAATGTTTACCATGTGGGTTTACCTCATTTTCTTTGAGGGTGATTTTTTTTTATTTTATTTTTTAAATTCCTTCGATTACATCGATGTGGCACATCATTTATTTGACTTACATCACCATGGAAATTGTCATCAATTCTTTCATTTAGGGGGTGAGCTAAAGTGGTTTCATAATACCACCCCTATGTACTGAAATGAATAAGTTGATGACGCATTAGCACTCGTTAATAAAATGGTTCTGAATTTAGGCCTCCGACCCCTTGTTATCCAACGTGCACTTTCACCAGCCAAAATAAGTTGAGACTGTTGATCTTGGATATATATCAATGGTCCAATCATGTCTATTGAATTTTTATTTTAGACCTTTTTTTCTATCTATTGTGCCTACAAAACTATGGCAAAGTGATGTAGCATACATGGTATTGAACCTAAACTAATGAGTGAATGATAGGTCAAACTTGAAGAAAATCAAACTCAAACATAACCATTGTGAACCATTTAATATGGAACAAGAAATTACATGATCTACATTCTCTATATATATTAGCAATGGGGCTACATATCAATGATATTCTCGAGTTGATCCCTTTGATGCATAGGTGGGGTCAATCTCTCCTTGTCCTGGTATGCTCCTCTGTGCATTATCGTTACTAAAATGTGTCAACCCAATGCAAATGTCAGCAAGTTTCTCCTCTCCATAGACATACTAGTAGGTGGGGTCAATCCAATGCAAATTGCGATGGGTTTCTCCTATACACACTCTCCTCACTAGAAGGTGGGGTCGAACAATGCAATCATCAACAAAGTTTGGAGATGGTTTATTTTCTCGAGGTTTGGCGCCATAGTTTTTTTTTTATGTTGGAAATGTATATTTTTAATTTGTTTTACTTTTTAATTTATTTTTGTTTGTTAATTGTTTATAATGTAATTTAAACTCATATTTGTATTTGATATGTGTTTTATAGTTATATATAAGGGTATATGGCCAAAGTGGAGGTAGGTTCCAATGCATGGAGGGTGAGAGAGAGAGAGAGTTAGAGGGAGGGAGAGAGCCAACAAGAGCCTTCTATTTCATTTTTAATGAATTTGTTAGCACATGCCTCAATTTTCCATGCCATCTAAAATCTATATACATGATTCATTCTATTCTTGAATTTTCTCATAAGTTAAGGGGATAATTCAGGTATGAAATATTCGTAGGGATTTCTTCATCTTATTCGTCTAACACGTCTAACTACAACCATGATAAAGGTTGTGGACATGGCTAGTTTCTACTCAAGATTTGTCCTAGTTAAGATTATGTAGGCCCCATGGTGAACAATTGGGACTTGTGTGATTAGAATTGAAAGTTCTTTGAGCCATACGAAAATGGATATAGCACTAATTTGAAGGTGCAGGGGTTGTGGTCGATACCCTAGGAAGAGGTATAGATATAAGGATCTTAGCTAGGATTGGGTGTGGGGGGGGGGAGGGGTTAAGTTGGGTTAGGTATAGGCCATAGGGGTAGTTGGTTCTTACACATGGAGCTAGGGGAAAGGGAGAAAATGAGCTGAGGGAAGCAGAGATATAAAAAACTGAGCCATATTTTTTGTCACATACCCACTACCTAAATCAGATTTTTCTGGTCTTCTACCGAATCATAAGCCCTAAACATCCATGGAGGACCAGCGTAAGCTGGCTCTTTCTCTCTCCCCGCTCCCATGTGGTCGTGAGTCATGATCACAGTTTGAATAAACGCAGTACCTCTTTCAGGTTTCGTGCCACGGCGCTACAGTGATGTCGAGTCATTTGACTTGGCAATTGCGAAATCCCAACAAAGCTAGCGATCGACCAATGGGGCGAATCCCAATAGGGCCAGAGAACAACCAATGAGAAACAACCCCATTGTGCGGTTAAGTGGAATACAGGTGGCAGAGAGGGAAAACGTGACACGGTGGTCGACATGACAGGGAGGGGCCCCACTTCACATGCCACACTATTCCNAATGCATCCTTAGTCGTAGATCTGGGCAGGTGGACTCTGGCCATCCATATCTGTTTTCTACTTACCCTAATGCGTGCTCGCGCCCCAGCGTAAAACTAGCATCTCTTCCTCACATCCGATGGTCGTTACGGACCCTAAGATTTCCTGAAGGAATCTTGTCCGTCCATTGGGACTTAGCCACATGCTATTGTCTCGATGTTATGGATCGGGATTTGTCAAGGCAAGAGCCCGAGTTTTTTTCAGCGGAACTCCCGAATCCCCGATCACCGATTTCCCAAAATGGGTAATCTCTCGACACGTCACCTCCTTAAATCGGACGGTCCACGATTGCTCCAAGGTTTCCACCTAGGAAAGTCCCGACCCCTTGTCGCCAGGATTCCTGATCTCGCAATTTTCAATTTCCCA
>JASDQU010244657.1:96098-106820 GCA_032191745.1 Picea mariana
GGCGCGATTACCCTCGCACTGGCTAGTCATGGTGGCTCTACAGATGGGTCGTTCACCTCCCCATCCCTCATTAATTCCTGAGGAGCCATCAACCTACCAGTCTGCGAGGCATTTAATTCAGGGCCAGCGAACCGCTTTTGGTTCTCCAGGCCAGTGGAGTCCAAATACGGTATTAATTCTCGGTCGAAGTTAACGCCACCTTTCCAGGTGCCTTCCACTGTCATCGTGGTCTCTTTTTCTGCACATCCCCTCTCAGCAGTCTTGCAATAAAATTCATAATGTTATTCACATTCATTGACCTTTTCCTCATGGTCCATTTACATCACATCTTCACATTTATGAGTTTGCCATAGTTCTTGGCCAGTCTAGTTATTTTTACAAGATGGGGGAAACAGGGTGTTACATTTTTCATTTTCAAAGGCATTGTTAACATTTTTGTTGGTCTTCCATTTCACCTCTATTTACCTCCCTCTCCCTATACCCCCTCCATTCCTCCCTTTCTCTCCATATCAGTCAAGAGATTTGATCTTTTGCTCTCTCTCTCTCTCTCTATCCATGTCACTCTCAAAATATCACACTCTATCATACACTCTCTCTTTACCCCCCTCTCTGTCTTCTGGCTCTAGTCCTTCCCTCTCACACTCTCACACATTCTCTCATATAATATCGATTGTGAGTAATTTAACTTATTTCATTTGTTTCAAACTCTCAACCTCTCTTATTCTCTCTCTCTCCATCTCACTCTTAGCCTCTCTCTATCCCTATCATGTTCTCACACACTCTCTCTCTACCCCCCTCTCTGTCATCCTCTCTTCCCCCCCCTCTCTCTCTCACACACATTCTCTCATATAATATCAATTGTGAGTAATTTAAGTTAATTCATTTGTATCACACTCTCGACCTCTCTTCTGCTCTCTTTCTCCATCTCTCTCTCTCTCTCTCCATATCACTCTCGAGATATCTCTATACCTCTTGTTAGTTTTTGTAGCTTGGAGGTACTTTTTCATTGGCATTTCCTAACATGTAGAAGTGACCGAGCAAAATTATTTCTCTAGTGACTTGACTTGATAAAGTGATTTTATAAAGTTAAGTGGGGTATTTTATTATTTAATGAGTAAAAGTGACTTTATAAGTTTTGGGTCACTTAAGTGATTTAAGTGAACTTAATGAAGGATTAAGTCACATCGATTGATCTTGTGGAGGAATATTGAATCTCAGCCATTTAGATCTAGGGTTAGGGTAGTTACTCATTAATGATTAAATAAAAATATTTTCTAAGAGAGATGGGGTGCACTTTTCCAAGAGAGATTGAGAGAGAAGCTGAAAGGAAGAGAGGAGTAGCAGAGAGTTATAGGCACAAATCCCAAGGATATTTAGAGGAATGAATCCCGAGGAAAGGAACATGATTTAATTAACAATACCATACATACTTAAGAGTATGCAATACATGTGTTATTTCTAGTCATATAACAAGAAAAAACACTTAAATTTGTTGGATAGTTGGTTTGGACAATTGGTTGTCATTGATGTCAACCCTTGGATATTTCCAAAGATGTTGGAAAATTGATTTACATTTGTATGATCTATATTGATGGTGATTTAGTTGGGTACATTTTATGTAGTCTACATGTATCCCCAAATGTGTGGTTATGGGACCCAAAGTTGATTGAGGTTTATGGACATGGACGATAGTGAAATTGTGAGTAAGAATATCATATATGGATATTAATCTTTGTTCCATTTCCGGTGAAATATATGTGGTTCTTGTTGGCCCTTGACCAAGTTTTGAGGAACACTTGGTCATGTTTGACCATTTTTGGACTTCGACAGCCTGTCAAAGATGGAGCGCCAGGCGAAGTAGAGATCATAGGATCTCGGCCCACTTTTGGGGCCCTTTTAGGGTTTTGGGTTAATTTAATGGGAAAGGGACGTTGGCCCATGGGTTTACCCATGTTTAGGCCTATTTTTTAAAGTATAAATAAGTAGCTAAGCAATGTAATATAGGGCGAGAAGATAAGATAAGTGCTAGTAAAGGCTTTGTATATATTGTGTGACCAACTTGTAGAGCCGAGTGCAAGTGTTGTAAGTGCTGAGTGCATAGATTGTAAGAAGTCTTTGTGCTAGATCTACTCGGGGAAGGAGGATCTGGCGAGGTGTGCGCAGATCTCCTGTCATATGCGGAGTACAAGTGTGAGCTCTGTGCTGTAACCCAATTGACCTAAGCTAATAAATAAGAATAATACTTTGTGGACGTAGCCCCAGGGTGGGGGTGAACCATGGTAACTCTGTGTGTTGTGCTCAGTGCTTCAACCTAATGTGTTGGTTTCTTTCCATGTGTTGTGCTTGATATGATTATGCTATGTTCTTTGCTATGATATACTTAGATAGATCCACTTTTCTTTGTGCTTATTATATGTGTGGGTATATATTTGACATATATGAAAGTGCTAAGGGATAGAACTATTTTGTTGTTTCTAAGTACTAACTTAACCTAGATCTAAGTGAATGTTGTGGTGCTCTGTTCCATCTGTAGAGTGCCATGAGGGTTAAATACCGACGAATGATCTATGATAAAGTTCTTACTAAGAGTAATAATCACAGATCTGTGTCCCAGCTAAGGTTGCAGACACCTGAGTCTTGCAACCACCCCTGCCTCTACCTCGGGTGAGACTTCATCTGCTTCACAAGTGTTGCTGAAAGGGCCAGTAGTTAGGGTTTTGTTGGTGTGTTGTTGAAGCGTTGAACCCTGGGTATGCCCTTGTACCAAAAGTTCCTCATGGTTAGGGAGATATGACCTTGTTAAATTGGAAGCCCTAAATAATGGGAAAGAAGCCCCTAGTTGGTTACAACTCTTGGTCAAAGGGTAAAGTGGTTGTAACAAGAAACCCCTAAAATATGGAAATAGGTTACCTAGCATTAGTATAAATACACCTCAATGAGTCTCTCATTTGGACACCCACACTTACATTGAATATCTATCTTATGAATGTTATGGTTTGTATTTTGGAAAATCTATTAGTGAATCTGAGGTTGAATCTGGCAACATTTTTTTGAGGCATTGAAGAGGTCTGAAGTAGCGAAAGTTTCAGAGTTGTAGAAAAATAGTAACCCTAGTTTTCTAAGGTTATATGTGGGATTCATAAGGACAGGTCACATACATATTTAAGATATAGAAAGATAGGTTGTGTGCATATGCAAGCTGCAATAGGGCATGTCATGTATCTGAGGAAAAGGTTTTAAAAAAAATGTACAAATGAGTTGCAACAAGATTTGATGGTACAAAACAGTTGCTATAGGATTTGAGATGGTATGCTTCATGTTTTCATGAGTAAAGGTATGTATTTTATGTATTTGTTTTAGGTTTGTATCTTGGATGGTATGGCACACACTTAAGGAATGTCTTGGAGGCCCTTTATGGTACATGATTGCACATGGTTGAGGTGATATTGTTACATTTTTGAGACATACTCTTGGTACTTGGTATATGGTTGTTATGGTTCATTGTTAGAGGCACATCTTTGTGATATTGGCATATACATGAGTTCTATATTATGGTACATGGCATGATTGAGAGTGATATGGTATCTATTTGAGACACATTTCATGGTATATGGTATATAGTATATGGTATATGGTACATGGTATGCTACAGGTGTTGATGTACATGGTTTATATATGGTATGGTACATGATTGAACCGTGAGATCATTTATAAGATCTAAACAGAGGCAGAGTCCAATGAATAACTTTGAAACATTCACATGAAGTGAGGGTGGAAGGGAGGAGCATGGAAGGATCAAGGGGCGGTTGAAGTCCTATATAGGTTGGAGCCTAAACAACAGGGAGTTGCATCTTCATCAAGTTGGTTCTTGAAAATAGGGGATTGGTGTCTCCATGAGTTGGTGCTCAAAAGAAGTGATTTTGATGTCTCCTATAGGTTGTATCTCGTAAATGAAATATAATTTTTATGATTGTTACATTTAAATTATGTATATTGTAAATTATTGTTGATAAATTGTTATGGTTAATAAATTTAATAATTAATAATTGATTTAAATTGTTAAAATAAGAAATATTGATTCACCCCCCCTCAGTATTGGACAATATTTCGACATTCCCCTCCAACATATCAAAGGATAGATCCCATATCAAAGGCTAGTTCCCTTTCTGATTTGATACACACAAAATGATCCACTGAGAGTTTGATTCCTTTTTATTGTGGATACATTAGACATGACATCCTTTTTTTCATCAATACATGAAGTTCACCTTCCAAAAACCAAATGAATTTTGCATGCTAGTGCATCAGAGGAAAAATCATTTTCTCACTCCGATACATCAGTGTGTAGATAAATTTTAACCTCTCATAAATCATAATGAGAATCACTTCCCAGTGCCAATACATTAGAAGATGAATAACATTCATATACCGATATTATGGTGGTCCCACATTTCCTTTTCATGTGAGAGAAGTATTTTCACTCAAAATAACCTCATTTTCACACCAAAACATGTGGGGAAGGATATTTAATGCTCTTATCCCACCCCCCACCATTTCTTTACCATTTTCTATGGGATTGGAAAATAAAGTAAGAACCAAGCGTCTCTCTATATATTTCACCTTTGAATATCTAATTCCCAAACATTTGGACCAGATGTATTCGGTCCTCAACCCTCAAACACCATTTTGTGTTCCTCGTGTTTTTACATGTTTTATTTCAATTGAGGAAACTGTATAGGATTAACCCGTTCCATTTTCTTTTCCCCCTGATGGTTTTAAAGAAAAAATGGATCCCTCCCTTTTACACAACAATGTGTTACAGAAGTGAGGGGGGATGACTATGTGAAAGCATTTTCACTCCCTCACGCTCCCAAATCCCGTGCCTATGCACTCATAGAGTTAGGGTTTGTATCATTCCACTGTTATAGTCCCTTCTCAACCTTGGATCTATTTTGAGTCCTCCCCATCAAAACCTCCATCTTGTCCCTATCCTAAAACACTTCCATCGAAAACGGATCATATCCATATGCTTTTTCTTTCAATTTAATGTGTGCAGGATGAGCACTTTGAAATACTTCAAAGTATGTGTGTAGAGTCTCACTTTAAATTTTCATTCCACTAATAGTTGAACCTTGAAAATACTCCCTAGGTGTTGATGTAATAGAGTTTTAGCATTTAAACCCAACAACTAAGAACTTGGAAGTTTTGGAAAGTCTACAGGCATGATAATAAACTTGTATCAACATAACACACATATTTATCCACCTATACAACCTATATAGGTGGAGAAAATGTTTCTTTGCTGATACAACCTATATCCGAGGAGAAACATCATTCCTACCAATACCTTAGAATCCTTACTAAAATTTATCACACAGTCTTTCCTCCACACAATACTTCAATGGAATTATCCTTCATCTCACGAATCCTTGTTCCACATAAAATAGAAGAGATACCTCACTTTCATTATGTTTATTATTTGATTTCGTTTGAATTAATGTCAATTTTTTTTTGCTATGTTTTAAAGTGTTTTATATAGGTCCAATCATGTATCCACCTAGAAAAGGATCCCGAAATCCATAAAGGGGTCTCATTGAAGATGTTATTGTACCCAGAGATGAGGAAGAGGAATAAATTGACACGTTGGGGGAATTATATAATGACACCAAGTGCCTTATTGATAGAGATACTACATTCAAATTGGGGGATATCTATCAAATTTTTAACAACCAAACCTTCCCTCAATTTCCATAGAGAGATCAAGATCTATAGGGATTCAAGGCCATTAAGAGATGTAAAATACATAAGGTGGAAGCTCATGCAACAATATTCACGTGTGCAGAAGCTATCTCATGGATATTTGAGCATGCATATTTAGAAAGAAGACACATAATAAACGTAGAAGGTATGATAGTGGGTTATTTCTAACCTTCAACTATCATATCTTAATACCATATGGAAGAGGTAGAACATATCTTGGATGACGAGTTGGTGAAGAAATCTCCTCAGAATCCTAGGGACCTTGTGAAGGATTGATACAAAATTGGCAATCATTTCAAAACCAAGAATTCAAATGAGTACCCTACAAATGCTTTGAGGCTACCATACTAATATGCAATGGACATGGTGTGTAGGATGTATATTTTAACCTTGTACACTATTTACTGCAAACAAATTTTCAGTAAAAGAACAAAAAATATACAATGGCAAATACAAACATTACACATATAATTTTCCCCTCGAAACCCAAATCGGGAAAACCAACATATTCTATATTCATTCATAGTGATACATTGCTTAAAATACAATATACATATAGGAGTCAGTGGCATCAACCCTAATTCCTTAACCAGAAATAGAAAACCATCGAAAAAAACCATATGCCAAAAAACCTCTCACAATGGACATGAAAATCAAGGAAAAATGCAACACTACTACTCGTGCAAAGAATATAACACATACCCAACACAGGCTCTATGGGGATCCACACACTCAAAAATTCAAAATATCTTGGTTTCCCTTGATTAATTATGTCGTGTTCTTAGGGTCATCATTCAACTGGGCAACCTTAACATTGAATTAAGAAATCATTGTTTCCCTACATATGGCCCTTGCAAATTTTCCCAATTTCCACATGTCCTCATATCTTTTGGAAATTATGTGCGTGATTCAGTCATATCTAGGGATGGGGTGGGCATGGAAACCTAGTGATCCCCATATTATTATCTATTAAAATGTTTCATGGGAGGATAAGTATAGGTTTGAGTAACAACAAATATGTGAAGAGTTTCTAATTCCCATGTACGAACTCCTATTCTGCATGCTAGCGCCCTGTATGATTGAATAAGCTCTCGCCATTATAGGGAGAGTAGGTGATTGGTACCTACTCGAATATGGAATGTATATCATGGCTTATGGGACTATGAAATTCCTTCACATAATTCCTAAATTCATCCTGGATAGGTTGCTTTTTAGGAAATTTCCTACCACACATGGATACATGGAGTATCTTTACAGAGATAAGAAACCAATCTAGCCACCTATGTCACTCTAGGTAAGCTCATACTTATTTAAGGAGATCAAACAAGATCATGCAGAGGTTAACACCTTGTCTTCTTTCCACTTCATACAGGAATGATTCCTTAGACATGACCCTTAAGAGTCATCAATATGTACTTCTATAACTACAAATACATGTGGACTTATGAGTCAAAAATTTGGGAAGAAGAAGAAATCCATCACAACGATATAACTTATGATGAAATTATCTTCAAAAGAGGAAGAAAATCTCAACACAAGGGTAGAGTAGAAGATGAAAATAAATCCAGAAAATCACAAGAGAACAGGAGAGAAGAAGAAATATGGTTGAAATCCAAAGAGGAAAAAAATAAGAAAGAAGAAGAGGCATACAAGGTAGTAGCCNAAATAGAAAAGGAAATAAGACAATCAAAAAAATAAATAATGAGAGGAAGAGGAGAAAAAAAAAAAGCACAAGCTACCGAAGAAAAGGTAAAAGAGGAACAAAAGAAAAGAAAGGAATAGGAATTTGAGCACAAAATACAAGAAGAGGTAACAAAATCTAAAGTAGAAGTAAAAGTATTAGAGATGGTAGAATCACAGAGAAACAAGGAAGAGGAAGAAATGAAGAGAAAGAAATATGAAGAGCAAGCCCGAGACCCTATGAACCCATATTTCCCGGGGTCATCTACATACATCCTTTTTACTAGAGGAAACTTTCATCTTGGTGAGTTGGGGATGGGACCTTTCATGCCTTCAAACTATATAAAAGTAGCAAACCTAAGATCCTTTAGATTCAACAAGGACTCAAGTATAATCATGGAGTGAAAAGTGAAGAAACTACCATTAACTGGGTTGGATCCTTTATCAATGACAACTGAGATAGAGGTGGTCAAGAACATTTGACAAGATCCTCTAGCCATAGCTTTAGTTTGTGTGGCCTTCTCTCAAGCATTTGGGAAGAATTCAAATAATGTATTGTAGGAATTAGAAGAGGATAAAGAAAGGATAAGGACGATGGAGGAAGAGTTTCAATTATACAAAGGTGAATGAACAAGCGTCTAAGAGTTCATAAAGTGTCTTGAAACAATAAGGCACGACCTCCAAAATATGGACAAGGACATGTAAGAAAGATTGAAAGTTTTCCAAAAGAAGGATTCTCAAATCAAGGATCAATTAGATAGAGTTTGAGCTAATAACATGGAATTCATTGGTATCCGGGATGATCTAGATGAAACAAGACAATGGGAATCCGATAATCCAAATTTTCTAGAAGATCTTCCATGGATGATCGATTGGGAAGGTGAGATAAATGATGTTGCCCTAGATAATTATCAAAAAGTAGGAGAGAATATGGAGAAGGAGTTGAAATCTTCACTCGCAACATGTGCCAAGATTCACAAATATTCCTTCATTCTTATTTTTAAGGGTCATTTTACTAAGGTTGAATATTTAGGCCAACCAAAGATAGATGAATAGGTTGTAGTAGAGCTAGAGGAGAATATGAAATAAATGGAGAGATCCACTAGGGTACTACTCAAAATATCTAGTGTCGATATGGATAACCATATCATGAAACCTGCCAGAACTCAAAATATGATACAAGATTTCATGTCAAATATCAAGAGGGACATGGTTACTCCCTCTCAAAACTCTATAGCCCATGAATTTTCCCTAGATTCCATATTGTACCACAATATTATTTCCATTTTAGGTTAGCATGAAACATGGGCTTCCTACATTAGGGACACGAACAAAGGGAAGAAAATGGATTAAATTCGAATTTGAATCAATCATTATTTCTTGTGCCAATTATATCAATTAGAAAATGAAAATAGGGATAGTTGAGAGTTTTGTAACCGCTTCTTTGGAATACAAGAAGTCACAATGAGTAGTTACTTAGGAAAGTTATATAAACCATAAGAGACCCATTTTGGAATGGGTTGTTCAAGATTGTAATTTTGGAGAACTATTTTTCTAATATAATATTAAGAAGCCCTCAGGGCCATTTTGACAGAGAGAATCTATGTATTTCCTTTCATTTTTTCTTATTATGAATTGTTTCCAATAGGATGTCAACTATTTTGAAGTCTGTAAGAGTTGTCTTTTTATTACTAGTTTTTTTTCTATTTTAAATAGATAGCCTTTACAAGAATTGTTGTTCTCTTTTTATGAATTGTTCTGAGATGATGAGTAGATTTTCATGTATGGACTTATAGTTAATACTTATCTGAATATATCTTCATATGTATATGTTATTAGTCTCTGTCCCTTTGTTACAACTATTTGAATGAAGGATTTATGAAGGGTTTGCTAACATTTGGGTATGTTCATTTGTTACTGTTAGCACTCCTATATAGGATATAAAAGGTTTCTTTTTAGCAGCTAAATTTTGTTTTCATCTACATCCCTTTACATTAAAACATTCACTCACCCTCATACTAGTAATGGAAGTCGGGCCAAAATCCAGATGGGTCTCCTAATATAAATTGTGTGAAGTCTAATTGGGACCTCATACTGGGCAATACCCCTATCCGTTGAAGGGAATATTTCCCATGTAAACACTACCGTATTCTAGTTATTATGCTTACAAGTGTTTGCAACTGTTGTAGTTAAGATTTCTTGGCTTCCAACATTGGATATTTTCTAGTTGTTTTGCACTGGAGCACTATAGGTGGGATAACCTACAAGATACCAGATATATAAAATATGCAGAACAGAAATAAAATGCTAGAAACAACAGAATAACAGTAAAATATCCAGCATAATCTTCACAATACACATAAATGATATACGAAATAGCAATAGAAATAGCACTTTGATTCAAAAAGAAATGTTCACAGGCCTCTTCGAGGGGGCAACCTCCAGTCGAGCATCGCTCTGTTACAATAATCTCCAAGCTAGGGTTCTCATACCCTCGACCCTTATTTATACTAAATATGTCTATTAAGAGAAGCATCTAGAGGAAGATCCTTCTAGAAGCAGAAGCTTCTATTAGGTCTTCTTACATCTGCCTTATTCTATTTTATTGAAAGGCCTTATTAATATTGACCTTTATTACATCCGAATACATTGATCTACCTATGTGCGGGTTAGGACCTTAACATGTCTACCCCCTTAAAAATAAGCTTGTCCTCAAGGCTTGAGATGTGGAAACTGCTGCAGAATGGTAGCTGGTTCCCATCTGGCATCTGCTGGAGTCATATCTTTCCATTGTACGAGCACTTTCTTGATGGTTCTTTGACGTAGGTGATGCTCACACTGGTCCAAAACTGCTTCTGGTTGTAGCCAAATGGATCCTTCTTCAGCTAACTCTGGAAGGTTGGTTTGAATTTGGCACCTGGTTCCAATCACCTTCTTCAAGCATGAAACATGAAAAATAGGATGTAGCTTCGATTAACTGGGTAGAGCTAATTGATATACGACTTGTCCCACACGCTTGAGAACTGTGTAAGGTCCATAAAATTTGGGTGCTAGCTTCTGACAATGCTCGGCCTTGAGGGAAGTTTGCTTATATGGTTGCAGTCTTAGAAACACCTGATCCCCTTCTGCAAATTGTCGTTCAGAGCGACCTTGATCTGCTTGCTGCTTCATTCTATTCTATTCCATGTCCAAGTTCTCTTTAAGGGTACAAAGGATATCCTCTCGGACTGTAAGTGTTTGGTCAACCGCCTAGACCTTCGAGGTACCCGGTAAGTATGAGAG
>JASDQU010244658.1:39070-50079 GCA_032191745.1 Picea mariana
GACGTTCCTTCTTCCTATTTCAACAATAGGATTAATTTCAGGTGATAAGCCTCTTCTTCTCCTATAAACACGAGGGTCTAAGGACATGAAAAGAAGGTCAAAGTTGAAGGAAAAAGAAGGTTATTGTTGATTTCTAGGTTGCCTATGGCTAGCTTCCCAGTGTTCTTGGGAACTAACGACTCGTTCAATTGTTTCCCATGAATAATTAATCTCAACCCGAGTATTAGCAGTGTCTAAAATGGTGTTAAACAAATTCAAAGCAATGTTGGTCTGATCTTGAATACTGGGCTCAATATTGGGTTTCCTTGCAACAGGTACAGTCATTAAGAAATAAAACAGTCAAAGAATCAATATAAGAAAAATAGATGTATTCGATGATAATCAAACATAAAAAACAACCAGAGAGATACTGAAGATCTCCCCAGTATGGTCGCCAAAATAAATGTTGAAGAAAAGATATGAAATGATCTTACTCAAGCATTTTCAAATCTTACTTGGCTAAAGCAAGATAGAAGGGAATATCACCCAATGTTTATAGCCATCAAAATTTGTATCCTAATTCACAAGTATTGATTACAAGTGCTTAGGCTATTTTTTTATAAATGAAAGCTTGCTGGAAAATTCATTACTTATGTTATTTTTTGAATGTAAAATATGTTGAAATAAATATAGAGACAGAAGTAAAAACACCAATTCAATAATCAAAACAAATGAGACATAAAGAAATCAATTATTTCATTCCAATTTATCAAAAGAATCGTTCTCTTTAAAAAATTCCCTGAGGAAGTTTTGGACCAAAGTCAAACTTAGATGTCCTCGATGAAAACCATACAAAAGGAATTCTGAGAGAAAGTAAAAAAAACTAAACTTTAAAAGTTGGATCAGCTTGCCACAGACTATTTCCCACTCGACTCTACACAATAGCCTTTGTCAGTCATGAAATTTAATTCACAAATAGACAAGTCTACATAGACTATCAAGATAGATCAACACCTCTGAAAAAAAAAAGTGTCTGGATGATGTAATTCATCCTTGAATCTTGTTGTCTACGATAGGACCTTTCTATCATAAAAGAGAATTATTCTTTCAATGAATTAAAGAATGAATGAAACTGAATTATCTCAAAAAAACTCAAAGAGCAGACCTTAGTATGCTTCCTCTTCTATTCTCCTCTTGTTCCTCCTTTTCCTTTTGTCTTTAAGCAATTACAATTAGTTGAAGTAGTTCTTCTCAATTACGGGTGGCTTCAAAATAATTTTTAACAAACCAGAAAAGGAGAGCTTCTTGCAACAACCATCGACCTCTAACTAATCGATCGATGCTCTTATTTATAACATAAAAATAACGGCTAAAGTGCAGTTAAGAAAAACAGAATTCACCACGTGTCGTTCTCTCCTAACAGTTTTCCAACAGTCATCTCAAGATATCACTTTGAAAGGGTGACCTTTCTCAATACTTTGACCAACTGATGAATAGATCCTCGCAGGTGTGGGCGTATGGAAATTTGTGTTGTTCCATTAGAGTCATGCAAATCTCTCTGATCTTTACAGCATGTGCCCGATATATTCAACAAACTGACACTTAACTATTGTAGCAAAGCTCGAGCTCTTATCGGGTGTTCCATAAATTGTTGCACCTGTCCTGGTGTTGTGTCAGTCACCTTCTCTAGCTCTTCAGCCCATAACGAACTTTCTTGGTGTGCGATTCAACTATGTCTCTCAAGTCGGTAAAGTCGTCAGGTGTGTTGAACTCAAGCAGTCTGATATCTTTCATAGCCTTGTTGATCTTACCCTAATGTTTCTCGCATTTGGCCAATTTCTCTTGAATTTCTTGGTGTGGTTCCTAAGACATTCTTGCCCAATATTTGGTCAACTTCTTTATGCGATCCAGACTAATTTTGTTGAACACCTGAATGTCATATTCTTGTTTCTCTTAGCCCTGTTGGACTGCACCAATGTAGTCGATTCGCTCTACATATTGTTGTGCCTTTTCATACCACCGACCCATATCCTTGCACGTTGTGAGTGCCATGAGAGTATCTTCCTGAAGCTCGACTATATTTGTAGTGAAAAGGTGTCGCTCGTTCATGAACTTGCTATAGGCCTCCTTGAACTCGCTCCTCAGGTACACCGTGGCCTAAGTGGTTTCCTGATAGTACTTAGCCAGATGGTACAAGTTTTCTAGTTCTTCAGAGCGATGGCCAGCTATTTTTCATCCTCTTTAGCTCTGTCTAGTGTGGCATCTCAAATCGCCATCCCCACACTGATAAGCTCAGATGTTATGGCATCTTCTTTGTTTATCAAATTTTCCTCTGTAGTGATGAGGATGGAGTGATCTAACATGATCCTCCTCTTCTTTGTGGTTCTTTGGACAATGGCCTTCCTTTTTTGATCATAGGAGATCGCATGTATATCGGCTACCTCATCCACAGGTTTGGGAATCTGTTGATCCCCCCTTGTGAGTGTATTTTTGAAAATTTCAACGGTATATATTCATTCAAGATTGGGACCTCGAACTTCCTCGTTATGCTCCGAAGGCCTGGCTTTTTTCTGGCACTCGTCAGGGATCTGAGTATCGACTGAAATAGAGGTGTTAGGGATATACTCGATACTTACTTATTCATCGGTCGTTGAAACTCCGATTTCCTTTTGTGGGGCTCCTTCCTCTGGCTCGTCTGGTCCTGACTTTTCCATCGTACTGTCTGCTCAGATCTCTGGCACATTGGGCATATTTGTGTCGAGGCCACTTTTGTCTTCTTTTTCTTTCTATGGTACCTCCTGACTTTGGACATCAGGAACAAAAGAAGATGTCTTCTGAGGTCCATTTTCTTCTTTGATATGCACCAGGGTCCCGAGAGATACTTCTCGGCTTTCATCATCATCATATATCTTTATAAACTCACTCAAGGGGTTTGATGCACTTGCCTCCATTGATGCCCAGATTGTTTCTAGATGATTCGCCACACCTGTTGGAGATCCAGTCGATGGCATTATGAATTCAAGGTCATCCAACCCGGGAAGTTCATTGACATCTATAAATTTGGGGCCGCTTATACCCACCTGTCTTCTCCCTGGGTTATTGACAGGTGATCCTGTCATTTCTGATAGGTCTGGGTCATCTTGTAGCTGATCAAACACTCATTGTGCCCATTATAACATGACCAGTTCCCTTTCCCACATAGCCTGTACCAAATGGATATCTATTCCTTACGTTGGGGCTATCAATAGGGATTCCATTGCTTCAGATGCTATCCCTTCTTCTCTAACCCTGAGGACCTCTTGAGCCGATTATTCCAGGACTGTAGCTTGCTCATCCAAACTCATGGCCTTGAACCTAGTTTCCTTAGGGTTGGCAATCCTCTCCATCACCTCATCCCAGTCTTGAGCATTTTCAGTGAATATTTCATCTTCAAACCTGTCATAGGCGTATGGACAACAGGACGTTACTTGTGATGCGTGCTTCGGGACCAAACCCTTTGGGTCGTGCTTGTGGAAACGACCAATCTAGAATCAGAACACCAATTGGCTTAACCCTAACTGCTTAGCTTGAGCGGTGTCTTTTACCATGTAGAAACCTATGTGAAATTCATAAGGTATGAATGCCCACTTCTTATCTTTTACTGGAGTAGCATTGTAACCTTGCAGGATGGTCTGATAACATATTTCCCCTATTACTAGTTGATTGGGGACATACACAGGTACAGGTGTGGTGCTCTGGTGACTCCAAAAACACTGATATAGGTATCACTCTCATCCAAATACCAGTGGCCAACCTTTGATATCATCCTTTTGGCCACATCCGACAGTCTTGGGTACTCTTTATTGAATAGCAAAAAATGAATACGTGCGACAAATTGATCGCAGGTGAGAGAGTAGGATTTCTTGTACATGTTCTCCAACAAGATTCTAAAATATACATAGACCTGGAGCTCTAAGGTGTGCTAGCTCAAGTTCATTCCGACAAAGTCATTTATGGCACAGATGACGTCTAATAAATAAGAAGCCATATATAAGGATGGGGTTTCTCCCTCTTTCAGGGTCTAGGTCCGCTGATGCAAATGCTCAGCTGCTTTGAAATGATGGTGCCTCAATTAAAACCCCTCCCCGAAATGGCTACAGTGTAAGCTAGAGGCATCCATGCCTCTGAAAACCTGGAACAATCCTTCTCCCCATACAAATGACAAATGAGGGCCATCAGGTATATATATGGTTCTCTTAAGTTGGTCATTGAGTACCAGCCAGAGGTCTGATTGGTGAACTTTTTATCCTCTCTCCACCATGAAGCCATCACCTTGCTGGTATCATGTTTCTCGTAGAATCTCACAACAAAATCGGTGTTCAATCACTCATTTGGGTCTCTGAGCTTGTAGTAATTCTGCACCTCCACCGGAAGGAAAACCCCGACACACTTGCCATTGTCGTCATTAATCAGACATCTTTGTGTGTCTGTGTGGTTGATACGCCATTTCAGGAGTTCTATGCAGGGAAAAAATGGAATTCTTCTCTCTACCATGTGCAGGTACGATCTTCAGATATTGATAAAATCTTCATCGTCGATCCTTCTCATATCGAGGTCGTTGTACGGAGTATACTTGGGAAATTCTTCCCGCTTCATCTTCTGGAAAGGTTCTCCCCAGTGCGGGAATACTGCCTTATTCCCTATGCTCGCCTCTATGTCTCCAAAGGTCGGAGGCTGAATGAAAACCTTCTTGGTGGATGTCTTAATGACAGGTACCAATTTTGGAGTAAATTCCAGTTGTTTTGCGGCCGTTGGGGAAGAACTTTCTCCCACATCTGGTTCCTTTAGCTTCAACACTCTTGGATATTTCCTGGTGGTTGGTTTTCTTGGAGGCACTGTTCCTGCAAATGAACCACTCCTTTAGGGCTAGCATACAGAGACATATTGGATCAAAAATGTATATGTGAAGTGAAAACACAGAAAATCCAGACTGGGGCATACCTGTAATGTTTAATAAACTCTGTTGTTTAATACTCATGGGATCTTGGAAGATTTTTCTGAATTTCTCATCTTGCTCCTCTGAATGATCTGAATTTATTTGTGCATAGAATAATCTTGTTTATAATGGCTCAAAACAATTTAACGAGAAAGATATTACTAGTCGTATCAACCAATTAATCGTGGTGACGAGTGAAATTAAAACAAATATATCATCAAATCTATGCAATTTAATTCATCGTGGGTTGACGACGGAGGCATAGAGGGTGATGTGTTGTATTGGTGGGTTCAAACAGTCCTTTTGATTCGTGCACGAATTAGCAACTAATGCAAGTTTTGGAATTAATTAGCTCTTTAAATGTGTTGAATCTTAAACGTATATGGCGTTAAAATGTCCCATCGTGTTTTTTTCCAAGTGGGCAGGTCGGGGATCGGTGATGCATGGTGAATGTTTTTTTGGCATCCTCTTGTTTATAACTTCCGACATCAATTGATTTTTTCATACGGTGTTGACGTGGAAATCCTGACTCGGAGTGCGACTCGGGCCTCGAAAACTGCTAACGACTCAAGGTAAAACTCGATCGTATGTTTAACCATTCTGGTAATGACACATGATAGGTGGGGGTAGGTGGTTTGATCATGTATCTCAATCGGAGTCGGGGTTTTCAACAAGATGTGTGTGTCAAAATAAACCTGGGACTGTCGATGCTGAAAAGTATCGGGGTCGGCAGTCAGGGGGAATAAACCTGTCATGCCCTTTTTTACGGACCTACCTTCTAAAAAACTCATCGATGCTGAGAGTTTTGGGGATTGGCTATCAACGAATCTTTTCTTCCTTCGTAAGCACTTACTCCTTTAGGATTTTTCCAATGCCGAGGGGATTTGTCATTGGCGATATCTGTGGTGATACTTGTCGTGAAAGGAATCTTCCATTTTCTGACGTCGATGAAGATTGGTGCTCAGCAACTGTGGTTTTCCCAAGTACTTCTCTTTCATTTTTAAATTCTTCCCGGTGCTGAATCTTTGAGTGCGTCGGGGAAAAGTTTTGACTGTCGATTCTTTATTTAAATGTTAATCTTTTAAGTTATGGGTTTTCACATGTTCAAGCAAACTTTCAGAGACTTAAATGAGAAACAAAATGATAATAAAAGGCAACATTATCCATACTAAAGTCCAATCAGACAATGCAAAAGATCAAGTGGTACCCAAAAAGTAAAATTTGGCATAGACTATTTTAGGGTGTGTTGAGTGCTCAACAAATGGCAATTTATTGGGCGAAAGCATAATCTTTGTTCCTCCTTCAAGCTCGACTGATACGAAAGTTGGTGGAGAACTTAACTAGTTTTAAATTAGAACCTGTTTTTACCCTTGCATTTGAAATTCTCCAGTTGATGCTTCTGGGTCTGCCTGTGGGATTTTCCACCTTTATTCCTCCTATATTTCCTGTAACCCTGACTCATGTCCTTTTTGGCAAAATCTAGTAAAACATTCACTGGCATGAAGCCTTTAGTTTCCTTTAATCACTTTCTATGGTGTTGCTCCACTGCCAGCGAGCGTCCATAGCCTTGACGGAGTCACCTCGACATCACAGACCCTGCTCCTCTGCCAGCGAGCATCCATAGCCTCGACGGAGTCACCCAGACATCACAGACCTTGTTCTGCTACCAGCGAGCATCCATAGCCCCATCGTAGATATCTGCATACCCTCTCCCATTGTTCCCTCATTTAATAAAGTCAATTTTATTTCGACGGAATGCCCTGAGCAAGTGAGAGAGAATGACGTTTGTTTGATTTGAAAAGTGAGATGGTTAAGGTGAGTCCTTTGCTAGCTTTATCTTCGGGGTTTGTGTAGTCCTTTTTAGCTTTCCAACTTTCTCGTAAGTTTTCACCAAACCACTGAGATAGAAGACTCTTCAAAGTAACTGCAAGTTCCTCGGCACTTCTTGCATTGACTGTGAGTGATGAATTGGGAACGGATTTTGCTATGTCGCATTATTTAAGGTCAACCATTGTCTTGCTAAACACAACCTTCAAAATTGCAGAAATCAAAACAGCAAAAGAAAACAAAGGCGAAATCGCAATCGAGCTAGTTGAAACAAACTTATTAAACACGCACATGAAACATAAAAATGAAACTCAACAAAAATAAATATTTTTTTTGTTAATGGAAATATTGTTTTAGGGCTTGGCCATTTACTAGGAGGGCGTCAGGTTCCCCCCTCATATTTTGTAACTGATAAGTGCCCACCCCAATATTCGCATCCACCTGAAAAGGTCTAAGCCATATATTCTGAAACTTAGAATGTTTTCCTTTAGGCTCGTTTGCTCTGTCCCATTTCAAGACTAAGTCTCCTACTTCAAAATTCTTCTCTTTAGATTTATGCTTATCAAACCATCTTTTCACTATCTGTTGGTGGGCTATGAATTTTGACTTAGCTTTTTTCCTTTCTTCTTCTAGCATGAGCAGAGAATCAATTATTTGTTGTATGACTGATGAAGGTTTTCCTCGAGAATCTTGGGCTAGTTGAAGAGATGGAAGATAAATCATGTTCGGGAGAATGGCTTATTTTCCGTACAGTAGAAAGTATGGGGAATTTCCTACATCTTCCTTGGGTGTGACTCTATCTGCCCATAAGGTGTTGTGGAGTAAATTATGCCAATTCCTTTGGTTATTTGCAACCGTTTTATTCATTATCCTTACTAGGTTCTTATTAGTTGATTCTGCCACTCCATTTCCATGTGGGTAATAATTTGCAGAGAATCTAATTATGATTCCTTTGTCTAGAGAAAACTCTGTCAATAAGGTGGAAGAAAAATAACCTGCATTATCAAAAACCAGGACAAAAAGTACACTAAACCTTGTGATTAATTTTTGTTCTACGAATTGGATTACTACCTTCTCGTTTACATGGGTTAGAGGAATAGCTTCTTCCCATTTCATGAAGTAATCGGTGCAAGTAAGTATGTATGTGTGTTGTTTTGAAGAGCTAGATGTAATTTCTCCTATGATATATAACCCCCATTGCTCAAAAGACCTAGAAATGGTCATAGGTTGGAGTGGAACTGCCGCTCTCTTCTCTCTCCCAGCGCTTATTTGACAAGTATCACAGTTTCTAGTGTAAGTGTGAGCATCCTTAAACAAAGTGGCCAATAATAACCAGCTCTCAATATCTTATGGGCAGTGGTGTTTCCTGAAAAATGTCCACCGGCAGGGCCATCATGGAGATCCTTAAGAACTTTGCATGCATCTTCACATTCGAGACATCTTAAAAGTACCCCATCATATTTAATCTGAAAGAGTACCAAATTTATGAGGTGATATTGCGCAGATTTTAACCTAAGAGCTCTTCTTTCCCTAGGGTTGAGGTTTTCTGGGCAAGTCCCATGGTGCAGGAGATAAGTCAAATTCTCATACCAAGACTCTGGCCTTGAGGAAATGTATGAAGCTTCACCACACCATAATTCCATTTCATTCTCCCATCCGGAATCTTCATTTACTTGGTCCTAGGCTTCAGCTGCAAGTTTGCACAACCCTTTCCCTTTAACTAATTTGGAAAGTTTTATATCTAGATCAAATTCTTGGACCACTGCCATCTAGTTCCCTCTTCTTTTCCCCATCTCTTGTTGAGTGAACAAGGATCGGACCGTAGGGTGGGGCACAATTAATTTGGTGTGGTTCTTGAGGATGTAAGACCTGAAGTGTTTTACTGCCTTATATACTACATAGGCATGTTTATCAATAGTAGGAGATTAGTTCTCATGAACAACATCGGAGCCTCATTGTTGTCACCATCCTTCCGTTTCAAACTGCAGCTAACGACTGGTCGGAGGCGAAAGTATAGAGGAAGAAATCTCTATTAAAATTGGTACTTCATAACGCGGGGGCTTGAGATGTAAAAGTTTTAATATTGCTCAAAGAATCCTTACGTTCATCATCCCACTTAAATTCAGCATCTTTGTGGATCATCTTTTGTACTGGTCTGATAGTCTCGGTGAAATCAAGTGTGAATTTTCTTACAAAATTGATTTTCCCGAAGAAGGATTACATTGTCTTTTTGTTGTGAGGTAAATGGATTTGATTTATAGATTTGACTCACTCAGGGTCTATGCGAATGCCATCTTGGGATATAATATGACCTAATAGATTTCCTTCCTCCACACCAAAGATAGTTTTCTTAGGGTTTAAAGATATACCATATTTTCTACGCCTTTCGAAAATCTGGGTTAAGTGTTGGATATGTTCCTCTCTGTTCTTTGAATACGCAGTTACGTCATCCAGATACACTACCACACACCTGTTGACCAGTCCTCAAAATGCTATGTCCATGGCCCTTTGGAAGGTCTCCCCCGTGCTGATTAACCCAAAGGGCATGTGTTTGTAAGCGAAATTTCCCCACTTAGTTCGGATGGTAGTTTTCAAATGGTCTTCCTCTGAAACCAGAACTTGGTTGTAACCCAAGAAACCATCCAGTAGAGAGAAAATCTCAGAACTGGACATGGTCTGCAAGAGTTTCTTCATTGGTGGGACTAGGTAGTTGTCCTTTTCTGAAGCTCTGTTGAGGTTCCTAAAATCTACGCATAAGCGGATTTCTCCAGACGTTTTTCTCACGGGGACCAGATTTTCTACCCACGCAGAATTCCTAACTTGGAAGATAATTTTGGCATCTAAAAGTTTCTTCAAATCCTGACACATGAGAGGTTCCAGGGATGGGTGATACTTTCAAAGCTTCCATTGGAAGGGTTTCATTTTAGGTTTTAGCGGTATAGTGTGTTGGCTGATACGGGTGTCATAAGTTTTCAGATATTGGTATGACCATGCAAAGACATATTGATATTGTCTGAACAGTTTGAGATAAGCCTTTATTTCCTCTTTAGATATAGTCTTGCCGAGATTTACATTATTTGGTTTTTCCGGGGTTCCAAGATTTATATTTTCATGCATGGGACAGGAACTACTGTCCTTCGCATTTTTGGGCCCCTTAAACTATTATTTTAGGTCAAAAATATTTTCTAAGTTAGTTATCCCCTTCAGGATTGTGTGAGACTTTGATTTGTCAGTTGATTGACCTGTCCAAGGATCAGTTTCCATCAATTTTTCCTAGAATACTTCATCGTCAATAGCTAGATCTTTGAAATTATCTTGGTTAGTCAGAAAGTTTATGATCTGTTCATCTCCTTCAAAGACTTTCCAATTAGAAATGTTGTTAGGCACCTACGGTTTGTAGAGTAACTCCACAGTGAACCGGGAGGCTCCATAATCTTCTAAAGGTGGTAGCCTTGAAGTAGCTGTGGCCAGGGAATCGGCAAGGATATTCTTTTCTCTGGGGATCACTGTAATATTGAAAACTTCAAAATGCTCTATTAACCTATGCACTTCATGTTGATAATTATTTAGGTGTGGGAATTGAAATGTATACTATTCATTACTTGTCTAACGATAATCTCCCAGTCTCCGAAAACCTTCAATTCTTTCACATTTAAATCTATGGCTTTCTTTAACCCTTGTACTAGAGCTTCATACTCGGCGATGTTATTTGTGCATTCAAATTCTAGTCTACAGAGAAGGAAATGATGTTTACCTTTTGAAAAAATGAGGATTCACCCTGCCCCTGATCCTTCCTATGATTTAGATCCATCAAAGTATATGGTCCAAATTTGTGAGCGAAATTTAACTGTTTCTTCCTTCTTATTACTTTCTTGCTCTTTTATCTTTTGTTCTGTTAACTCTAGCACAGTTCCTTGACAGAGGAGATTTTCCTCTATCGGTATCGACGATTTCTCTTGAAAAATAATTTCAGAGTTCTGAGTTAGAGGGACATCATATGAAAGAGGGGAGAGGTTCCCAAAATAGGAATCGCAGGAATAATTTCCTAACACAGGGAAATCTGTCGATGAGGATTCATTTAGGGTTTCTAGATCAGTGATAGTATGTTTCAGATACCTTTCCCTATCGATTCAGATCATATTCTTTTATCCCTTTAGCAGTAGCCAAAGGTGTGCTTAGTCTGTACTAAATTATCCATTTAACTTCTCAGACTAGTCTCGGCTTAACA
>JASDQU010244658.1:59827-70587 GCA_032191745.1 Picea mariana
AAACTTCAAACGTTAAAAGGAATGGTGGGACAAAGGGTTTTCCCTTCTTATCTTCTAAGCATGTATTCACGGTTGGTTTATTTACTAGATATGTGGAAGTTAGATTTCTTTGTTGTTCATCACTTGGTGTAGGGTTTTCTACTGATCTCAAGGCCTGTAATAAGAAGTCCTTTTGTTGAGCGATCCTACAAATGTCCATAACTGATACATTAGCCTTCAACTTCTTCAAATCCTCAACTATGTTGTACTCTAGTTTGGGCGATTATCGGGTATGGATGTTGATAGGGTTCTTATGGGGAGAAAAAGATGCTTTCAAGTGATCGGGAGTCGCTCTCCCTCTCAGATTTTGGGTGGTAGTAGGATCTCTTGAGACAGGTGGATGCTTACTTCACGTTTGCATAACCGAGACTTCTGCAGGTGGTTCTTGAAGATGTAATAAGTCGTCGAAAGGCATAATTAGGTTAGGATCCCATATTAGCATGGTTGTATCTTCTGGTGGATCAATATCTTCATGATCGACAACTTTCATAATTGAACCGCTTGGTTTTTCGGTTAGGGAAACCTCATCTAAAAATTGGTTGGCCATCAAATTCATGGCATGCACCCATTGAGGGAAGTCTCTTTCAAAGTGGTTTTCTTGATGATAGGTACAGAAAGAATCATATGCCATGTTTCCTAGATCGATATTTAAGTTTTTTGGGGGAGGTTCAATTGATTTGAACGGTGGGCTCATTTTAAAGAAAGGCTTATAGGGCATTTATCCTTGGTTTCCCTCCCCGACACTTTTTTTCATGTCTATGATCTTGTTTGATAATATCTTAACCATAAATTGTAGATCTTCTATGTCTCCATTACCCTTTTTAGGAGTTTGTTCTACTTGTTTCCCTGGTGGTCTATTCAAAAGGAGTCCTCTCCTGGGAGGAGGTTGAACTTATTTCTTAACTAAAGAGACTTGGCCTTATTTACACCCTTTCATCTAGAATTCTATCATTTTGGCTTCTTCAAAATTCTCAGCTAAGTTTCGTTTGGCATCCCTCTTCATAAACATGGAAATAGAAGTTGTGAGCCCATTAGCATATACTTCAATTTGCAACTCCTGAGTTGGTTTAGCTTAAGGATGGAATTTGTTCAAAATAGTTGTGAATCTTTGATTGAAATATTTAACCTTCTCTTTTGAACTCATGGTGGCTGCGAACAATTAAGCCATCAAAGCTCCTGTAGTGGTTTCTTCAGAAAATTTATCTAAAATATCCTTTTGAAACTTTGTCCAACTGGTTATGGATCCTACAGGTAAGTTGAAATACCATGTGGAGGTGAAGTTCTCAAAAGTGTAGGGGAAAAGCCTACATACTACATCTTCATGTTCGACATTCATAAGTCTAATTGCTAGTATGAATATCTTGATGTGATCTTCAGGTAATCCTAAGGTTTCAGGGTCGAACTTAGGAAGTAACTTCTCTGGATGTCGGGGAAGGTTATGGAATGGTCCCAGGAGAGACAAATAGTCTCTGGCCAACCAGGGTTGATTATTTTGTGGTGGGTTTCCCCTTTCTTCATTATGGTCGTTGTTGTCTTCCATATCTTCATATTCTGAGCTAAACTCATCCTCTTCCAAAAAATCGTCTGGTTCAAGGACGTTTCCATTTGGCGTTTCAGGGATCAGATTAAGAGGATGTTTGATTTCAATGATTGCAAAATCTATTAGGTCTTCTACTGTGTGCATGAAAACCTCGTCGGGAGTATTGACCACTTGTCTACTTATTTTTTGTCTTCAAGGAAGTATCAAAGCTAAAGACAACGCACTGATCTGTCGGGCGTATGCTCTTGTGATTCTTCTAAATTGATTTAGCTCCTCATAAGGGAGAGCATAAGGTATATTAGGGAACAATTGTTCTTCCTTGGTCTGGGGTGAGTTACTCGTTTAAGGAGTACTCAGTGTGTGTGGGTTGTCTTGGGAATGACTAGCCATGCATGTGGGTTGTTTTGAATCTACCAGTTGTCTGAAATATTATATGAAATATGTATTTAGCCATTCATTCTTCATGCCCTCCTTCTAGCACCAATTATGTTGTTGGGTCCTAAATCCCTTTAGTTCAACCGCAGGAACCAAACCCACCATCGAGGCCCAATTAGACTCTGCAGCGTTTAATACTGGAATGGTTCTCCAGATCTTGTGATCCGGCCAATTTAATCAATGGGCTTTACGTTTTCTTGCGAAGGCATCTCCTTCAGTTTGGACTTTCTCTTTTTGTATTTTCTCTTAGGTGGGACCGATATAATATGTAAGCCGGTATAAACCAACTTGGAAACAAACAGGATTAAGTTTAACTACTGGAGAAGAGGTTGACCTTAGGATAACCTACTACTCAAGCATGCAGACGACAATTTTATACCACGTGCCTAGTACTAATATGTTAACCATGTGAGCATCCAATTACTTTTTGAGATACTAATTATCATAAAGAAAACACATATGTGATAGGATAATGGAAATAAAATTAATTCACCTACTCTAATCATCCATCACATAATAACACAATGATTCATCTTCATCATTAAAGAAAATAACTTTAAAGCATTACATCATATAACTTAACAATATATTTAATAGCTCTTACTTGTTACAGCATCCATTCATGAGACAAGATAGGAAATAGTTCTTCTCTATGCCCAATCACACATGCATTTGATGAAAATATAACTTGTCTTTGGTGCAGAAGGACTTCTCAATTACGGGTAGCTTCAAAATAATTCTTAACAAACCAGAAAAGGAGATTTTCTTGCAACAACCATAGACCTCTAACTAATCAGTCGATGCTCTTATTTATAACAAAAAATTAACTAAAAATAACGGCTAGAGTGTAGTTAAGCAAAACAAAATTCGCCACATAGCGTTCTCTCCTAACAATTTTCCAACATTCATCTCAAGATATCACTTTGAAAGGGTGATTTTTCTCATACTCCAACCAACTGATGAACAGCTGCTCGCAGGTGTGGGTGTATGGAAATATGTGTTGTTCCATCAGAAACGCGGAAATCTCTCTGATCTTTACTGCATGGGCCCGATATTTCAAAATACTGACGCTTAACTACTGCAGCAAAACCTGAGCTCTTATCAGGTGTTCTATAAATTGTTGCACCTGTCCTGGCATTGTGTCGGTCACCTTCACTAGCTCTTCGACCCATAATGAATCTTGCTTGGTGTTTGATTCGGCTATGTCGCGCAAGTCAGTAAAGTCGTCAGGTGTGCCGAACTCGGGCAGTCCGATATCTTTCATAGCCTTGTTGATCTTACCCCAATGTTTCTCGCATTTGGTCCATTTCCCTTGAATTTCTCGGTGCGGTTCTTGAGACATTCTTGCCCAATATTTGGCCGACCTTTTTATGCAATCCAGACTGATTTCGTTCAACACCCAAATGTCGTGTTCTTCTTTCTCTCGACTTTGTTGGACTGCACCAATGTAGTCGATTCTCTCTACAGCTTGATGCGCCTTTTCGTACCACCACTCCATATCCTTGCACATCACAAATGCCATGAGAGTATCTTCTTGGAGCTCGGCTATATTCGTAGTGAAAATGTGTCGCTCATTCGTGAACTTTCCATAGGCCTCCTTGAACTCACTCCTCGGGTACACCATGGCTTGAGTGGTGTCATGATAGTACTTAGCCAAATGACACAAATGTTCTAGTTATTTTAGGGCAACGACTAGCTCTTTTTCATCTTGTTTAGCTATGTCTAGGTTGGCATCTAAGATCGCCATCCCCACGCCAATAATCTTAGATGTTCTGGCATCTTTTGTGTTTATCAAATTTTCCTCTGTAGTGACGAGGATGGAGAGATCTAACGTGATCCTCCTCTTCTTTATGGTTCTTTGGACGATGGCCTTCCTTTTTCAATCATAGGCGATTGCATGTACATCAGCTACCTCATCCACAGGTTCAGGAATCTGTTGATCCCCCCATGTGAGTGTATTTCTGAAACTTCCGACGGCATATACTCATTCAAGATTAAAACCTTGAAATTCCTTATTATGATCCGTAGGCTCATCTTTTGTCTGGCACTCATCGGGGATAGACTTGATACTTACTTGTTCATCAGTCGTTGAAATGTTGATTTCCTTTTGTAGGGCTCCTTCATATGGCTCGTCCGGTCCTGACTTGTCCTTCAGACTCTCTGCTTGGGTCACCACCGCATCAGGCATCTTTGTGTCAAGGCCACTTTTGGCTTCTTTTTCTTTCTATGGGACCTCTTGACTTTAGACATCGGGAACAAAATAAGATGTCTTCTTAGGTCCCTTTTCTTCTTCTATATGCACCGGGGTCCCGAGGTATACTTCTGGGTTTTCATCATCATCATCATATATATTTATAAACTCACTCAAGGGGTTTGATGCGCTTGCCTCCACTGATGCCCAGACTATTTCTGGATGACTCGCCACACCTGCTGGAGATCCCGCTAGTGGCATTGTGAATTCAAGGTCATCTAACCCAACAATTTCATCAACATCTATAAATTTGGGGCCGCTTATACCCACCTGGCTTTTCCTTGGGTTATCGGCAGGTGATCCTGCCATTTCTGATAGGTCTGGGTCATCTTGTAGTTGATCAAGCACCCATTGTTCTCATTCTAACATGACCAGTCCCCTTTCCCATGCATCCTGTACCAAATGGATATATCTGCCTTGCGTTGGGGCTATCAAGGGGGCTTCCGCTACTTCGGCTGCTTTGGATGCTATCCTTTCTTCTCTGGCCTTGAGGATCTCTTGAGCCGATTGTTCCAAGATTGTAGCTTGCTCATCCCAACTCATGGCCTTGAACCTGGTTGCCTTAGGGTCATCCATCGTCTCCATCCCCTCATCCTAGTATTGAGAATTTTTGGTGAGGATTTCGTCTTCAAACCTATCATGGGCGTATGGTCGGTAGGACGATACTTGCAATGCATGCTTCACATCCAAACCCTTTGGGTCATGCTTACAGAAATGGCTAGTCTGGAAAAGGAACTCCAATTCCCTTAACCCTTCCTGCTTGGCTTGAGAGGTATATTTTATGATGTAGAAACATATGTGAAATCCATAAGGTATGAATGTCTGCTTCTTATCTTTTACCAGAGTAGCATTGTAACCTTGCAAGATGGTCTAATAATAGATTTCCCCTATTACTAGTCAATCGAGGACATACACAGGTAATAGGTGTGGTGCTTCGGTGGATCTGAAAACCCTAATATAGGTATCATTCTCATCCATATACTAGTGGCCAACCTTTGATATCATCCTTTTGGTTTCATCTGACAGTCTTGGGCACTCTTTCTTGAACAAAAAAAATGAATATGTGCGACAAATTGATCGTAGATGAGAGAGTAGGATTTCTTGTACCTGTTCTCCCACAAGATGTTGAAATATACATGGACCGTGAGTTCTGAGGTGTGCCAGCTCAAGGTCATTCCAACAAAGGCATTTCTGGCACAGATGATGTCTAATAAATAAGAAGCCATATAGAAGGATGGGGTTTCTCCCTCTTTCAATGTTTGGGCCTACTGAATGCAAATGCTCAACTGCTTTGAAATGATTGTGCCTTAGTTAAAACCCCTCCCCAAAATGGATACAGTGTAAGCTAGAGGAATCCATGCCCCTAAAAACTTGGAACAATCATTCTCCCCATACAAACGACAAATGAGGGCCATCAGGTATATATATGGTTCTCTTAAGTTGGTCGTCGGGTACCAGACGAAGGTCTGATTGGTGAAATTTTTATTCTCTCTCCACCATGAAGCCATCACCTTATTGGTGTCGTGTTTCTCATATAATCTCACAACAAAATTGGTGTTCAGTCACTTATCCGGGTCTCTGAGCTTGTAGTAATTCTGCACCTCCACCGAAAGGAAAACCCCAACACACTCACCATTTTCATCATTAATCAGACATATTTGTGTGTCTGTGTGGTTGATAAGCCATTTATGGAGTTCCATGCAGGGAAAACCTGGAGTTCTCCTCACTACCATGTGAAGGTACGACCTTTGGATATTGAGAAAAAAATTGAGCCTTCTCATAGTAGGGTCGTTGTGCAGAGTATACTTGGGAAATTCTTCCCGCTTGATATTCTAGAAAATTTCTCCCTAGTGCAGGATTACTGAATTGGTCCCTATGCTCGCCTCTGTGTCTCCAAAGGACGAAGGCTGAATAAAACCTTCTTGGTGGATGTCTTGATGACGGGTACTAGTTTTGGAGTAACTCCAGTTGTTTTGCGGCCGTTGGGGAAGAACTTTCTCCCACATTTGCTTCCTTTGGCTTCGGTGCTCTTGGACATTTCCTGGTGGTTGGTTTTCTTGGAGGCATTGTTCCTGCAAATGAAACACTCCTTTAGGGCCAGCATACAAAGCAATATTGGATCAAAACAAAAAATCCAGACTGATGCATACCTGTAACGTTTGCTAAACTATGTTGTTTAATACTCATGGGATCTTAGAATCTTTTTTCGAATTGCTCGTCTCACTCCTCTGAATGATCTGAATTTATTTGCATGCAAAATAATCTTGTTTACAATGGCTCAAAAGAATTTAACAAGAAATATCCTACCAGTCATATCAACCAATTAATCTGGGTGATGAGTGAAATTCAAACAAATCTACCACCGAATATCTGCAATTTAATTCATCGTGGGTTGACGGCGGAGGCACGAAGGGTGATGTGTTGTATCGGTGGGTTCAAACGGTCCTTTTGATTCACGCACAAATTAGCAACTAATGTGAGTTTTGGAATTAATTATCTCTTTAAATGCGTCGAATCTTAAACGTATCTGGTGTTAAAAGGTCCCATCATGTTGCTTTCCGAGTGGGCAGGTTAGGGATCAACGATGCATGGTGAATTTTTTGTTGTCATTCTCCTATTTAGAACTTCTGACCCCGATTGATTTCATCGTACGGTGTTGATGTGGAAAAACTGACTCGAGGTGCGACTCGGGCCTCGAGAAATTCTAACAACTCAAGGGAAAACTTGATCGTATGTTTAACCGCTCTGGAAATGACACGTCATAGGTGTGGGCAGGTGGTTTGATCATGTATCTAAATTGGATTCGATGTTTTTAACAAGATGTGTGTGTCAAAATAAACTTGGAACGGTCGATGCCGAAAAGTATCGGGGTCGACGGTCTGGGGGAATAAACCTATCACACCCTTTTTTAAGGACCTACCTTCTCAGAAAATCGTCGATGCAGAGAGTTTCGGGGATCGACTATCAGTGATTATTTTCTTTCTTCGTAAGCGCTTACTCCTTTAGCATTTTTTCGACGCCGAGGGGATCAGTCATCGGTGATATCCTTGGTGATACTTGTCGGGAAAGAAATCTTTTGTTTTTCGACGTTGATGAAGATCGGCGCTCGGTGATTGTGGTTTTCCCCAGTGCTTCTCTTTCATTTTTAAATCCTTCTCGATGCCGAATCTTTGAGCACGTCGGGGGAAATTTTTTATTGTCAATTATTTATTTAAATGTTAGTCTTTTAAGTTATGGGTTTTCACATGTTCAAGAAAACTTCGAGAGACTTAAATGAGAAACAAAATGATAAGCAAAGGAAACATTGTCCATAATGAAGTCCAATCAGATAGTGCAAAAGATCAAGTGGTACCCAAAAAGTAAAATTTGACATAGACTTTTTTAGGGTGTGTTGAGTTCTCAACAGGCCCCTGTTCCAATTTCCTCTTCCTTTGTTACCCCGGTCATGTCTACCTTTGTTGAAAAAGCTCAATCTTGTATTCATTATTGATTAGAAAACAGTTTCTTCAACAACCATACATGACAACTCTTTTAAATATGAAACACAGTTTGGAGGAGCAACATATCAGACTCATGCAATCCAATCCATACAAATCGTTTAATACTTGTCAATGAGCAGGGGGTGAATAAGGGTTTTGGGATATGTGAGGGATTTTATTGAGCGAAAAGTGTTAAAATGAGGGGGAATATATCATGATTATTGCTCATAAAACATCAAGCAATCAACTGTATCGTAAATCAAAAGAATATATCATTGTAATCCATCCCTGTGCGATCCTTTAACTATCATAATACAAAATTTATCTTAACTATAATTAAATTTAAAGAACAAGGAGTGGATAGTGAATATGGGAAGGTGAGGGGAGTTGTAATGTGCGAAAAGTGAAATAATGGTAAGGAAAAGAACGAATATTGTTCGCAAAACCAATTAAGTAATCCATAAAAACAGCTATGTATTCAATACAAACCATTCCAACACCAATTAAACAATTATTTTGTGTCAAAACTTTTTCATTGTCCCACATTCAAATATTCAAACGTTTTCCATTAACACAGTCTATAATCATACTTAGAATCACTATGCCTTCCAACAGTCTTGTCAAGAGAATACTTGTTTCCTTTCATTTCTTTTCTTTTCATTTAAACAATATCAAAAAGGAACACACGGTCACATTGCTTCAAATCTGTTCAGCATATACTTCTATAAAATATCAAACATTTCCCATAATTCGCAATTTCTCAAATCAAACATAGACACAGGTTTTTTCCCAAATTGAACAGACCTTTTAAAACTTGCCTGATTTCACTCTTTTGATAATATTAACTAATAAAACTTGCAATGAAACCAAAATACAAAACCCGAGCTTCATTTCTGATGGTGCAATTAAATAAAACAATGCACGATGTCTCCATAATCCATACACAGTAAACAACGAAATCACAGTCATCATTTTCCTTAACTTGCAATGATCCCAATCGGGACTAATCAAACACACAGTATCCACCAACTACAATTGACACCACGTTGTAGGAACACAACAACCAATGCATAACGAAAAGAGGAAACCCTCTGACTGTAGATTACCATTTAATCCTAATCAACCCATTTAATCAAAAAACAAGCTAGGTTATCGATGCAATTGTCACAACAAAAGGAAGCATCCCCTCGACTGAACACCAATTCTCATCCCCAATTACAGCTTTCCAACAACCTGATCAAACAGAGGCGAGACAATACTCAAAGCAACTGTCATCACCACTCAACCAACTTATGACAGTCAACAAGATAACCAACAAGAGTGTGATTGGTTGGGGTTATCAAAATCGGGATTTGTAACCATGAACACAAGAAATAATCAAGATTTCACTCGGTCACCAAAACATAGAGAGCCTGGAGGTCGAACATATCAACAGTAGGTAGAAAACATTTGAAACGAGCATGGTGGAACCACAAGCTCTTATAACTCTCAGCATGTGTAATAGTGTGACATTTCAACACCAAGTAGGGTAGGCAACAATGCAAAGGAGAAATGATTGCTCACTACACAGTAAAAAATACCAAGAACGCACAGAGGCATAACCCTCACACTTTTCTCAAGAGTCGAACCAATCTACAACAATGCCAATGGAAATGCAAACCCAGGGTATTATCAACAACCATAAAGAATACTTCTTGGCATAATGGCCACCCCATAACCAAATTTTTTGATGCCAATGCCACAAAAATAATCCCTCGACCAGGTGAATAACCCACGACAGCCAACCAAAAACCATACCATTAACCATGCCATTAATTCCATACATTGAAACTTGCAACATATTGCTTGTCAATTGCGCCACCCCAATCCATATTAACCATTGCCAAAAACCATACCATACCATGTATCAAATGTGCTCAATATAACACAAATATAATTCGTATAGCCACTAACCATTTCTAGTTAGGACTTACACTAATTCTTTTTCATTTCATTTGCACATAACCTCTTAACATAGTATAGTATAGTTCTTTTCCTCGAATTTTTTTCCATAAGTCTCTTTCCATTGCTTTTGTTTTATGTTGTTACTAACATGTGTCTTGTGCAGGTGTAATAGGTAATGAATCATGGTGAAAATATAAAATGTAACAACAGTAAATATATGCCACTCATAACATATGATTAGAGCTTAGAACAATGGAAAATCACATAAAATGCATCATCCCCATGCTGTTATGTTAAAAAAAAAAAAACAATACTGCAAAATCAACCATATAAGACCCTGTAAGAAGCATCGAAACAACAGCATAAAATGTGTGATAAGACTATCTCCGAGCCTCCATTCTACAAGGGGGTCCCACCTACTAGTATTATATATCATAGCATAGTTTAAATAATAGGATTTAGTAATACTTTGCGGGCGAAATTCCTCGTTGCGATTTTTATCGTCAAAACCCTGGAGTATGATGTGAACATGCCAACCCAAGTTAGCACTCACCACACTTCCACTCATCCCAAAACTTCCTTTTCTCCCCCACAACTTCATATCCTAACCATCTCGAATATTGACGCCATAGTCATACACTAAACTGAATGAACCAATCGTACCCTGACTAGACAAATTAGAAGGAAGACCGGAGAGCTACCCTTAGACTACTATTTTCCTAAAAATTAAGACCTTCGACATAAAAATCCCTACTTCACCAACCTAAACATATAACAAGGAAACCCTTCGGTTGGAACCCTTGAATATCACGTTCCCAAAGATACTTCTGATTTTCCCAAGACGTTCGACTTTGACCTTGAATATTAGTTTTTATTCGGTGGAGTAGGAGGTATACCACCCTCACCTCTCAAGTCACCCCCTTACACTCCAAGAGATGAGTCAGAGGAAAACTCTAAAGGAAGAGATGAGTCTGAAAGTGAACCCGAAAACAACCCATATCAGATTATCGTATATCGACCCCCAAACATGGTTGGAGAAAATGCAAACCAAAATCCACCTCCCTACCATCCC
>JASDQU010244658.1:122982-134488 GCA_032191745.1 Picea mariana
ATCATTCTGGGGATGATAAGTTGTGCTAAGATGCAATTGGGTGCCTTCTAGCTTGAACAGTTCTTACCAAAAATTGCTGGTGAAATTTGGGTCGTGATAAAAAATAATAGAATGTGGCATGCCATGAAGCTTGAAGACATGATCCATGAAAAGTTGAGCCATAGTGGATGTTGTAAATGGGTGTTGAAGAGCACAAAAATGAGCATAATTGGAAAGATGATCAACTACCACCATGATGACTGATTTATTGCCTGATTTAGGTAATCCTACAATAAAATCCATAGAGATATCCCACCAAAAAGCAGGTGGAATCAGAAGTGGTTGTAGTGTGACAGGAGATTTAATTGTTTTTCCCTTGTTGCATTGACACACATCACAGTCATCCACAAAATTACGAACATCATGTTTCATACCATCCCAGAAAAAAGAACGTTTGACCCGGTCATAGGTTTTGGTAAACCCAAAGTGCCTAGTTGTGGTTGTACCATGAAGCTCAAAAAGTACCGTGGATTTAAGTTTTGATTGTTTACTTAAACACAAATGTCCTTTGTATTGAAGATCATCATTGATCCACGATTACCCTAGGGAAAATGGAGAATTGGACTACAATTGTTGTATCAGATGCGAACTTTTGGGATCATGTATCCATTCCTGGCAAACAACGTGGAGCCAATCTGGTACAATGAAGGATAGAGAAAAAAGGGACCCTTCATCTTCATATTTTCTGGAAAGTGCATTAGCAACCACATTCTATTTACCTTTCTTGTAAATGATCTCATAATCATATCCAAAGAGATTAGTCACCCATTTTTGTTGCTCTGGGGCGGAAAGATGTTGTTCCCAAAAATACTTGAGGATTTGATGATCTGTCTTAATTTTGAAGCATTTCCCCAATAGATAAGGGCGCCAAAGCTCCACAACATGCAGAATAGCCAACATTTCCTTTTCATAGATTGATTTGCCAAATTTTCGCTTGGACAGTTGTTTGTTGGTAAAGGTCAAAGGTCGACCCTCTTGCATAAGGATAGCGTCAATTCCTTTCCCGAAAGCATCACATTCCAGGACAAAGGTATTTTTGAAATCATGATGGGCTAGGACTGGAGTGATGCACTTGGCCATCTTCAAGGTTTGAAAAGCCTAAGCAGCTGTTGGATTCCAAGTGAAAGAATTATTTTTAAGGAGTGTGGTGAGAGGTTCTACAATCTTTCCATAATTCTTAACAAACTTGTGATAATAACCTGTTAAACCCAAAAATCCATGTAATCTTTTCAGAGTCTTTGGGTGAGGCCAATATTGCATAGCTTCAATCTTTTTAGGATCCACCCTGACGTTGGCCTTTCCAACAAGATGACCCAAGTACTCGACTTTCAAGGCGCCAAAAGAACATTTAGATTGTTTGAGGAAAATATGTTGAGAGAGTAGATGGATAACTCGATCCACATGAGCATGATGGGTTGTCCAGGTTTTACTATAGATGAGGATATCATCAAAGAAAACTAAGACAAAATGATGGATAAAAGGATGGAAGACATGATTCATGAGGCTTTGGAAAGTGGAGGGAGCATTACACAAGCCAAAGGGCATGACCAAAAACTCATAGTGGCCCTCATGAGTTCTAAAAACAGTCTTAGGAATGTTTGCCTCTTTCATACATATCTGGTGGTAGCCAGAACGAAGATCGAGTTTAGTAAAGAACTGGGTACCACTCAATTCATCCAAGTGGTCATCAATGACAGGAATGGGAAATTTGTCTTTAATGGTGATTTTGTTGAGGGCACAAAAGTCAGGGCATGGGTGCCAAGAACCTTATTTCTTAAGTACCGTGACCATATGAGAAGAGTAGGGGCTCCTACTAGTGCGAATAACACCTGCATTGAGCAGTTCATGAACAATTTTCTCAATTTCATTTTTTGGGGAAAAGAGGTGACTATAGGGACGAATATTGAGAGGAAGGCTTCCTGGGACAAAGGGAATGGAATGATCATGAACACCACAGGAAGGAGGGAGTCCTTGGGGAGTATAAGAAACCACTTGATGTTTAGAGAGGATGGATTGGAGTTGCTGCGACACAGAGGATGTCTTAGTTGCTTGTATGGCATGGAGTTGGGAAATAATGCTAGAATGACCTTTTTTGAGCAGCTTTTCCATGCAATGGGAATTAATGATCTCCAGGGAACTGGCAATGATTCCTTGGAACTTATATTGTTGTCCCTCTTGGTCGAATTGCATGGTCAATTCCTTAAAATCCATGAGAATGGGACCCAAATTCCTTATCCATTTTGCACCCAACACAATGTCACAACCGCCCATGTCGATAGAAAACATATAAGATTTTAGGTGGTATTCACTAATTCGGAGATGCACATTTTCACAACACCCTCCACATTTCATGGACTCGCCATTGGCAATCATGATTTGAAAATCATTGACTGCACGGATATAGAAATTAGTTTCTTGGGCAATGTGGCGATGAATAAACTTATGGGTGATTCCTCTATCAAAAATAATGATGACCTTCCTATGCTTGATGTAACCAATTAGCTTCAGGGTTTGAGGAGCAGAGAAGCCAATGAGAGAATTTAGGGAAATGAATGGTTCTACTTCAGGAGGGTCTGAGGGAGGGTTTATGTCAGTGGGTTTGGGTGACACGAACACAAGGGGAGCCTCAACATCCTCTTCCAAAACACCCTCCGAGATGGCCATAAAAAGATTTTGTTCCTTACACTTGTGTCCCGGAAAATATTTTTCATCACAATTATAACAAAGGCCTTTGAGTTGGCATTCATCCATTTTGGCCCTGGTCAATTTATGGATCTTTAGTGGAGTATAAGGAGGAGTGGGAGTTATTGGTTTAGTGCAAGGAATAAATGAGGGTTTTCGATTTTGAGAAGAGATAACCTATTGTGCTTCCTTAGCTATTTTAGTAGTGTCCACCCAACTCTGAGGCCGAGCCATGAGAACATGGGCACAAATATCATTCTTGAGGCCACTGATAAAACATTCTCAGAAAAAGCATCATACATGCCCTCTGTACAAAAAGTCAGTTGCTCAAAAGCAGTTATAAAGTCTTCCACTGTCCCAGATTGTTTCAACTTTGTCAAATGACCTAAATGGTTGGTGTCAATGTCAAAGCGTTCATAAAGCTCTGCCACAAAGTGTGTCCAAGCCGCATACCCTTGGTGGGAATTCTTTCTTCATTTCCACCATTTCCAACGTTCTTGATCTAGATGGAGAACACCATACCGGATTTTACTCATCTATAATGCCATACAAAGAGAAATAATGTTCCATTTGAGTTACCCAGCCAGCGAGATCTGAGCCATCAAATTTGGTCACATCCACACACAGAAGGTGTAGGTCACATTGAAAGTGATGGGGCTGAAAATTTTGGGAATGAGAGGAAGTTTCAACTTCAGTATGCAAAGGTGGGTCAGATAAGGGAAGATGTGTAGGGATATGTAGCTTGGCATAGATCATTGTAGTGATAGATTCATGCTAGGTAGTAATGTCTTGTTTGAGGTCTTGTTTGAGTTCCTCGATTGAGGTGGTGATGGAGGAATGCATGTTTTTATTTATGGTGGCAATATTGTCACTAATTTGTCTCACTTCGTGTTGGGTTTCTGTGAAATTAGAGTACAAGGTATTGAAGGGAGCTTCCAAGTCTTGTCTACGGGTATGGGTCATGATGACGAGGGAACACAAAAAGGGGTGGGTGGGACCACACAGAAAATGGGTTATGGGTGAAGTGTATCACAACGATCAAGGTGACGAGTTGAATCCAATGGGATAAATACCAAATAAGGGTGTTGGAAAGGGGTCAGGTCCATAAGAAAAAAAAATTGCTAAAAAATGATAGGTATGACTGTGATAAGGGAGAAGAGAGAAATCCAACAGAATAGGTCTCAAATAATGGTGCCAACAGGATCCAAACTTTTTTTTTTCTACTCTTGCGGAGTTATACTCCGATCTAAAGAATACTGCAGTGATGAAATGCCCAAATGCTTAACAGGAAGAAATGTGTAGTAATTTTGCAACTCGAATGCAGGAGACACAATTGTGCGGCAATAGATATTTTTTGTTCTATTTTTGTTTCTGTCTTAAAGGTTAGGTATTCAAGGGTTCTACAGACAAGGGTTTTCCCTATACTATATCTCTCTGATATACGTGCGGGGTCCAACAATAGTACTTGGCCCAATATCTCAAGGCACCAACTAAGGAGGCTAGACCATGCCCTTAGATGTACTACCCAACTACCCAAGTACTGGAGAGTATATTCTTGAGTGTTGTTCTCGATGGAACTATATCAATCAAGAAGTCGATCGGTTTATCTATGGAGGGCCTCAGGATATCTAGGATGATCTGTATACAGGTGTTGTCTGATTCACTACCACTCGAAGGGGTACGAATAGGGGTTACAAGGGTGGCCAAAAGATGTGAGCTTAAGTACCACTTGTATTTCATGCATGTATGAATCCCCGACTAACGACGGATCTTTGTAGCTTAAAGACATCAGAATACGTATCTACCCTGAAAAAATTAACCCACAATTTTCTGTCAAGGAAGGTGCTCTGATACCACTTGTAATATTCCAGATATAAAAAAGTATGTGGAACATAAATAATTAGCTAGAAATGGTATATGAACAACAATATAACCATAACAACACCACAATAATACCAAAATGATACCAGAATAACACCAAAAAGAGCACTTTGATTACTGAGAGAAATGTTCACTTGCCTCTTCGAGGGGGCAACCTCCTGCAGAGTAGAGCTCTATTACAATAATATCCAAGACAAAAGTTATCATACCCTCAACTCATATTTATACTAAATATGTCTATCAAAAGAACCATCTAGAGGAAGATCCTTCTAGAAGCGAAAGCTTCTATTGGGTCTTCTTACATTGGACTTATTCTTCCTTATTGCTAGGCCTTATTAATATTGACCTTTATTACATGGAAATATAGTATTCTACCTATGTGAGTGGTTAGGTCCCTAACAAAACCTTCTCTTTTAGGATTGGTGCTTGAGAACTTAAGGTACTACTTCTCAAGCTTCCATCTTGTTATCTTTTAGAAAAGCATAATCATTKTTGTCTCTCCAAGTTAATATGTTGATATAATTGACTCCATAAACCCTAAAGGCACTAGTCTCTTGTCTCTCTTTTGTTGGAAGGTTGATCAAAACAACTTTCAAACTCTCTTCCTTGAATCTCATACTAACCTGAACTAACTTGCTAACCTAGTCTAGAAATACTAATAGCTAATTTGTTGTTTTTGTAACCTCTGTTACAACCATTATTTAAAGTCAATATCAGCATGCTAATTGTCTTATAAACTATCCATAATTTGTACTAGGCAAGTTATTATCAATAAATGCTAAAGTGTATGTTCAATTGCCTCAGCAAAGTACATTTTTGAAGCTTGTTTGTTGTTGTCATAATTATTAATTTGTTTTTGTTGAAATCACTTTTGATAGCCCGTTAAACTCATTTGTTGATTGATAGATCACCCAAATCTTGTACTAGGCAAGCTATAATCAATAAGCGTTGGAATAGGTGTTTAATTGCCTAACTTAAGTACTATTCTGGATTGGTTTTGCCACTGCCACCATTATTTATTTTACTATTGTTAGAAGTGTTTTGACAGCCCATTGAAGTCACTTACTGACTTGTTTTAATATTGAAATTGTAAGTGAAAAAGTAATATCAAATTACAAAGTCTTTATATCATTTTTGTCATCATAACTTGCAATTTTTGTATACATTGTTGCTACTATAATTTTATCTTTGTTTTATATAACTTGTTTTCGTAGCACATAATTCATCTAAGAAGTCATTGATCATAATTATTGAAATCATTTTTATTTCTAACATTTGATGTTTCATTGGTAAAGGGCAGGTACCATTCATTTCCATTTACGCCCATGAACTTTACCTGGTGACTTCTTTCCTTGAGTAACCTAGAGAGAGGGCCTAGGGGTGGGTTTTACCTGGTCTTTTACCCTTCATCAAACAACTAGGTCCAGGGACGTCTCCCTTGGAGTGAGGTTTTCTCCTCCTCCTAAAGAGAAAGAGGTACCATTTTGGGTTGAAAATGACAGGGCCACCTCTGTGTTACGCCAATTTAGACCTACTTGCCTTTAGGCTTTGGGAAAGTACAAATTGTGCGATAACATTTTTGGCGTCACTGTCGGGGAACACTGAGTTAATATTCCTCAACGACACTTTTTCGCTAAGTATTTTACTCAAAGCCTTCACTTCATAGAGCTTACCTAGCAACTCCACTGAGGGTGATTCCCTCACTCCCTTTGATAATCCTTAAGAGATTATTTGGCGACTCCGCTGACTTACTCTCTACTTCGTGATACTTTCAAGACATGAGATCATGGCACCCTAGAACAAGCATATCTAACTATTGATTTTGAAAGTTTTCAAGTATATATAAAATGGTTAAACAACTCTCCAAGATTCGGAGGCCTCCCAATTACTCACATTGTAGAATTCTTGAAGTATATAAGTGAGATAGAATTTGAAGGGGAGGATGTTCTGGTAAAATTGTTCATAATTTCCCTACTGTATTTTTTGCAAGATTGGATTAAGGGTTGTTGTGAAGATAAGGGTATATCATCTTTCATAGACCTCATTAGTAGGTTTATTGATTTTGTTAAACCACAATGCCAGACATATGAAGATGCCCTTCAAAATATCGCAATAGCCCTACAGGACGAAGGATTCACCACTAAGATTGTGGAAGATCCCAGAGATGTGTACCATACTCAATACCAAGAACCCTCTGATATAGAAGGAGAGATTTATGAAGAAGGTTTTCAACCCCTTGAAGAGAAGCAAGATTTTTCCCATGATTCAACAGAATGTAGTAAAGACTTGACTGAAGAAGTGAGTTATGAGGATGAAGCACTAGTATCCGCTCCTTCGTCTGATGAAGCTCTCCAAGATCCTATCTCCCCTGCATAAGACGAAGAGAATGAGGTGAATCATTTTCATTTCCAAGTTTTTGATGACACTTTGTTATACGATTAATAAGGTGAAGAAGTAAAGGAACCCTTGGAAGGGCTAAGTCCTTCATTTTTTGAACAAGGCGAAAAGATGATTAAAGAGACGTGTTTTGGGGATGATGTACTAGATTCTCTTCCAATTGATGGAGTCATCCAAGCCTTTGACGCTCCTTCATAACAAGAAGTGAACACGGTAAGTAATTTCCCTTTCCAAGATTTTGATGATGTTTTATTTTATGATTTGGAAGGTTAAGAAGTATTAGAGCCCTTGGATGCATTAAATCATTCATGTCATAATAAAGGTAGTGACATGGTTGATAATATTGATGAGTTCATACATGTTGGAAGATGTAAGTGGGATATGATTGGTTCTTATGAGGATCACATTTATGATATGGAAGGATATATTTGAATGTTTCCTTTACAACAATCATATGATGTTCCTAATAATTTTGACGTTTGGCAACGAGATGATGATATAATTACAGAAGTTTTCCAAGCACCCAAGGTTGACCCAGTGCAATGTTATCCTGATGATTTTTGGTCATACCTTGAGGATTTTCATGAGTATTCCTTTGAGCACTTGGATTTATTCTATGAAGAATATTATCAACCGTCATTGTGCTCAAATTTTGATAAAGGTGAGGACGTTGCCTTCCTGAAGCAGGATACTTGTGTCAAGGTTGTCCAACTCCCTCAGATTGCTTTACCTTGTTATGTCACTAAGGATGCAGTTGGGGAACATGTCTCTTGTTTCAAGTTTTCTTTAGGGAAAAAATTTATGTTATAATTCAAGGGGAGGTTGAATGCCTTAAGAAGTTTATTATATCAATCTTTCATCTTTCCCTTGAGAACTTGTCAGTTTCCCTCTAATTTCTTGTTAATCCCTTCTCAAACCCCAGGGAGTGATGATGTCCAAGGTAGTCAACCCTCAGACTCTTTGATCCAACCCTTTGAGTCCTTGACCTCTCACGATCCTTTTCTGAGATGGATTGATCACTTTTATGTAAGGGTGACTTGGCATGATTATGTCCCTCCCTCCATCATCCATGAGCTATAATTATTTTGATGTAATGCATGATCTAACTCATGTTTATTTTGTGCTTAACTTGTTATTGTTTTTGTTTATGATGAAACACAGAGGTAGGTGTTATGATACATTGCTAGCATGGTTATACTGGTTGTATTCTTATAAATAGCATTTGATAGGTAACTACAGGTGAGGTAGGGTAGGTATGCATTTTCATTCATTGTATATACCATTGCATTGTATATTAGCATTGATACAGGTGGATATTGGTGGCCACCCACCTATTCCAATTGGCTCCTCTTGTGAGTTTTTAGTTCAACACGTTCTTTTGTACTTATTTGTAATTGTGGGTTCTACACTTTCGGGGATATCTGAAGCCCTACATATCTTCTAGGTGGATATTGGTGGCCTCCCACCTAAACCAAATGGATTATGTTGTATGTTTTCATGTCAGTGCATCTTTTTATACATCCAGGGCTATTTTAGGGTCCTAAACAATGTTTTTTTGGCGTGCCACAGTCAAATTGTAGATGGATTCAGAGTTTGATGTCATAATGAGTATTACTCGAAAATACCTTTCCAACGGGCTATCACATGCCTAAAATGGAGATCATATGCAAAAGTTACGACCCCGGGAATTTAATGTACTAACTTACCCAAACGAGTCCCACATGACTTTTGGTGTTTCATCGCTTAGGGTTAGGTTTTTGGATGTATAGGGTTTTGGAATTCATGTTTATCATAAAAATGCCTTCAGGGCCTCATTGTAATCATCTTCTGGTGAACGAGCGTAGCCGTCACATCTCTTCTCAAAGATAAAGCTGCCACCATTCTAGCGAGTCTTACACTCTGTATTTTTAAAATCTCTTTACAATTATTTCATTAATAGAAATCAAGTGTTGATGTATTTCTTTGTTTCTTGAAATTTTCATGATTATTTCATTGTAATCTCTCTGCTTTCATTTCATTCCGCTCCTAAATCCGGATCAGTGGCATCAGAGCAGGATGCTCTTAATCATTTTTTCAGCGCATGTCCTCGACGAGGTCTGAGTATATCCAGTTGGGTCTCGAGTTTGTCTCTCTTGAGGAAAATCACTCTCGCATTCCCAAGAAACCCTTGATGGCGGTAGAAAAGAAAAATGGCGGAGCATAAGATTCTATTAACCTGTTTCTTGAGCAATCTCTCGCGCAACAGAGCGATGAAATGATGGAGAATTTTGCACACATCCATCAACGCCTGACGATAGAAACAGGTGCATATTCATCGAGCAGCCATTTTAGAGGAACCTCTCCCTTCAAGGTACAAGTTAATTTTGATATTCCCATATTTGAAAGTCAGATAGATGCAAATTCCCTAAAAAAATGATTAAATCTATTAGAAGTTTATTTCTCTGTTCAAAAAAATTCGATAGGGAAAATATCACCTTCGCACTCCTCAAGGCTCTCCCCCATGATAAACATTGGTGGGAAACTTACTGGGAGCAAAGTTCCACAGAGGAATCTGGAATATATCGATTCGAGCCCACTTGGGATTTTTTTGTGGATGCGTTCAAACAACATTACTATCCTGTTGATAACTATGAAGACCAGTACATGAGATGGACCACACTGTGGCAAGAGAAGAGCCAAACAGTGTCAGAGTTCACAAATATTTTCCATACCTTGTGCACCAAGCTGGGTATCAAAGACTCTGAGTGCATCTGGTTCTGAAATACAGTGGGGCTCTGCATAGGTACATCCAAACTGAAATGGATTTCCTAAACATCTCAGCATTGAGAGTTGCCTATCGATATGCTATCAAAATCGAGCAGAAATTTAGGCACCAGAACAAATGGGAATTCGGGTCTGCAAATCTGCAACAACCAAAGCATGGTAAAGACATCCTTAACTAGAAGCCTCTAGACAACTAGTACAAGACATGGGACAATAAGGGTAAAGGAAGTACGAAGAATGACATTGGGAAGTGGTGTGACTTCCAAAAACTCCCCTGGCACAACACCGATGAATGTTGCTCAAAACAGTCATTGGTGGTCGATGTCAAAGACACAAAGTTGAACCACGATTCATAATTTGATCCAGAAAATATTGAAAATAGACATATCATCGACGCAGACCCCAGTGCTACTGCCGCTACCACAACAATTCAACCAGAAGAATAAGTAGATCCTGAAGAGGGGGAACACCTCTTCCATTCATAGATGTGGGTGAAGGGGACTCTGTTTCATTTCATTGTTAATAATGGCATCAAGGAGAACCTCATCTCAACTAAGTTCATCCAACATTTTGGGTTGTTGAAAAACAGCACACCCGCAGCCATACAACATCGAGTGGCTTCACCAAGGACGAGATCTTTGTGTCAACTAGCAGTGTCGCCTGTCCTATGGCATTCAACCCTTCAAGTATGAGGTAGTGTGTGATGTTTCCCCTCTTAATGCTTGTGATGTTGTTTTGGGCCAACCATATATGTGGAAATGCCATGTTGTCTATGGTTCTAGACCCCGTAGTGTCATTATCACTCTGGGAATTCATCTCTATAGGATACCAGAGGAAGTTCTGACTACTGCTCCACCAAAATAGTGCTGCAAGGTAATCTCTCATATTGCAAAATTCATCCTCCTCACAGTCTATTCAAAGGATGCACAAAAGACCGCTACAACCACTACAACCTCAACACCTTCTATTCAACAAAAACAAATTGTCAAAGAGAAAGAAGATATTGTTTCTTCACCTACAATGGTGCCTACACAATGCCTCGTTAAACCGAGAGACAACAAGTTGGTGGAACGGATTCAATGGAACAGATTCAACCGCGACAGTAACAGGTTTGCTATAGTCTTCCACAGACCAAGCAACACAACTTATCCAACAAGGCACACAACTCACCAAGATTCAGATTCAGAAAATGCTTTCCCCTCTTCCCTGGGCACTCAAAACAATGGACACCATTGCTTCCTAAGGGGGAGGATTGATCCAAGTGGATATTGGTGGCCACCCACCTATTCCAACTGGCTCCTCTTATTAATTTTTAGTTCAACATGTTATTTTATACTTCTTTGTAATTGTGGGTTCTACACTTTCAAGAATGTCAGAATCCATACACATCTTCCAGGTGGATATTGGTGGCCTCCCACCTAAACCAACTCACTTATTTTGTATGTTTTCATGTCATCACATCTTTTTGTACTTCCAGGGTCGTTTTGAGGCCCTAAATAGTGTTTTTTTTGTGTGTCATAGTCAAACTATAGAGTGAGTCAAATTTTAATGGAATAATGTGTATTTCTCGAAAATACCTTTTCAACAAGCTATCACGTGCCTAAAAAGGAGATCGTATGCAAAATTTACAACCCTTGGAAGTTAATGTACTAACTTACCCAAACGGGGCCCACATGAATTTTGGCATTTCATCTCCTAGGGTTAGATTTTTGGATATCTAGGGTTTTGGCATTCATGTTTATCA
>JASDQU010244658.1:152505-178147 GCA_032191745.1 Picea mariana
GACTGTGGAGATTAAAGAAGACACAACTATAAGATATATTCACACACCCTCCTTCCTATTTCCAAAATAAAAACACCTATAAACATAATTATAAAAACTTTTCTTTAATATTTTCAATCATAATAATAGAAATTAAAATATATATATATTTTTATGAATTTTCTCAGAATCGAGTACACCAACCAAAAAAATTTCATGTGTCACAAACCATCTGCTTTTTGCAAGTCCTAAAGGCATTTTTAAATCCAGTTGCAAAATTCTACTCTAACATTTGGCTTAAATGTTAAGTCAAACGTGTTGGATTAAAAATGGTAATCATTAAACCCTCATTAGATAAAGGGTGTTATGGTGACATGGTATAATTCGATTCCTAAAGGTAAAGTGAAGAAGGTGAAAGCAGAAGCAGATTCACTGGAATTTCCTTCTTGGTCCAATAGCCAATAGCCTCCACATTAGCCACTTTCTTAGAAAGAGCACATTCATTAAAAAGCCAGTGCACTTTGAATAGCATCCATTGGGCCTTGGGGAGGCGCTTGCCACTACATGCATGTGACCGTGACTGGATACGTAATGATAGGGAGAGGGAATTCAATTCAAGAGGGCCTACTCACCAAAAAGTATTAAATTCAGTATTAAAGTATTAAATTAAGGTATTGTGTTCCTTGTTGTAGGTCACCCGTAAATTATTTTATCTTTAGTATAAGACTTATGTCATAAAATATCACCCTAGCTTTTCACAGGCCTCGAAACTCGACCGATAATACATTTCTTTATTCGCGTAATGAACGGTCAAATTGGGCGATTAGGAGGAACATGCAGCACCACGTTGGATCTCATCTTGGATTTGGTTTGTCTTTGTTTTGTTGTCATCGTCTGACGTCATCTTACTAAATCTATCCACGTTGGCATGGTGCCGTTTAGCCGTACCCCACTCATATATATATATGAAGTTATAGCTGTAATTTCAAGCGTTCACGCTAAAACAAAACCCAAACACCCCAAATACAGGGCATTGTGCTTATGAATCATCCATATCCAAGCTGTTATTTATTTCATTAATTAAATTGATAATTGGTTCCTGACCCTTCTGTCCTTCGAAGCGACCTGTGAATGCTCGAGCATATTCGTGTGAACACTTATCCCGAAATTATAGCGTTGAGTTTTCTGGTTCCTATAAAATGACAGGGCCCCGGGCTCTTCGTCTCTATCGGTTTCCTCTTTCTCATCGACCAGCTGAGATCTTAAGTGGGAATTGAGCTTCGAAAAATATTTTCATTGCTAATAATATTGAGTTTCCCACCATGAATGCTCTAGCTGCAACAAGTCGTAATTTCAAGCGAGCAGCTCGGCTTCTGGCGTTGGATTCGAAGCTTGAACGAAGTTTGCTCATTCCTTTTCGAGAGATCAAGGTAATTAGCACCAAACTTTGCTTAATCAGTAGCTGGGTCTTTGTTTAGATTTGGCATTTTCATCTATAATCTTGTTTGTGGTTGTCCCTAGTTCTTTAATTTTCAGTAAATAGGTCTTTGTGTTTCGAAGCGGATTAACCATCCATTCCTTGATGGAACTGCAACTAACTGATTAAATCTCAATGAGGATCACTTGCAAGGTCATGAAGATTAGCATGCTTTAGATTACGTATTTCCAGCATTTTAATTTTTTAGAACATCTGGAATTTCACCCAGTGCCCTCAACGTGTCCGCTATTTTTTKGGGGGGAATAAGCAACCTAAAACCATATTCTCAAGTGGTTTCCTTTGCTTTCCTTATGCGTTGTGTCTTTATCTGTGTCTCGTATATGTTCTGGGGTGTCATTGTCTCCATTGTTTGTATTTTCAGAAAGTAGCATGGTGAMCATTGGTCATTTGGAGGGGGCTTTTTGTAACTGTAACCYCATGTTTTATAAGTCGGATCGATTGAAGCAAGATGTCAACRATTCTTAAAAATGTCACTGACTTCAATGCTAAGATGATGTCCACAATTGTGACCAACATAACCCTCCTGACCATTGATGCAATCTTAATATATATAGGTTAGCTTAACATAAAGGTCATTGAAGAGATCCCAACTCATTTTTTTAAGTTTAACGAATGTTCAACAGAGATACTTTAGTTGCATTTTCTATAACATTTATGTTGGGGTTGTGGTAGGGTTAATGGTGAGGAAAAGGATTGCACTCTCTAGTTCAGCGGCATCGGGGGACAGGGATCTGTTCCCTTCCAACGCTGGGTTGAATATAAAGCACAGAGAGGGTTTGGTAGCATGTAGCAGTGCTGGGAACACTGTTCAGATGTAGTAAAACCGCCAAGTGAAGAAAGATAGATGGATGCTTTTTAGGGTATTCTAGAAATTCCGATGCAGCTCAAACCACCGGTTAAGCCTATGGTCTGGACTCTGTTTGATGTCTTTGGTTTACCTGTGTCTCATATTCCATTCACAAATTCAGGGGAATTTTTCAATTCATCTAAATCCATGGTCTTCATCGGGCATAAAATCTTTCTTCTTTATCTCTGTAGGAATAGGTTAGATCTGTTAGTTCCTGTCAATAAATGCCAATTGACAGTTACAGGATTCTAATCGATGTATCAGTTGCAGACGCAACATAGCATAAACAATACTTGACATGATTTGGCTGAGGAGCTCAAGCTTCATGTGGTTTCTTTGGGTCATATTTTCTTTAAGATATCCCTTTTAGGACAATCTTTTCAACTGAGTAGTTGAATTACTTATCTATTAGTGCGTGGATCTTAACTAGTGCATTGCTCTTAACGAATTATCTTGTCCTTTTTCATAATAGGGTACCCCTGTGGTCTGAGCTTCCATAGAAATTTAGTTCCTAGTTCTGTATTGTGGACATTTGTCGTGGTTGAGGTCTATATACAGTAGTCCATGTAAGTGGTGCAACTCATAGATTGAACTTCTGATCCCTAAGTATAATAAGTACAATCACAAGCTATACTTGCAGGGATGCTACACCATTATTTTGTAAACAAGTATAGAATCTGTCCTTTCTTTCATTGACTTGACAGCTTTGTATTATGTGAATTGCGTTCACCATCTCTCTGTTTTTTGTTGCTTGAAATTCTGGACTCTACATCTCCTATCAAGGAATTTGTTGTTGTCTCATCTTAGCTCATTTGTTGTTGCTTTTAGCATTTTGAAGGTTTTTCTTAGAGTGATTATTTGACTTATTTTCTCATTTGTAAACTGGACCTCAGGTTGAGTGCACCATTCCTAAAGATGATGGAACTCTAGCCTCCTATGTAGGCTTTAGGGTGCAGCATGACAATGCTCGAGGACCCATGAAAGGAGGAATACGCTACCATCCAGAGGTGAGTTTATGATCACTGATGTGTAGTAACTACTAACGATTGGCAATATCTGCATGCGAGATCTTTTATGTCTCTCCTACTGAGGCAACTACATCTATGGTTGAGTTACTTGATGTTACATATCTCTTGTTTGATGTTTTGGAAACATATGACTGTGTGTGTACCAAAATTGCTATAGTGGAAACCTTATATTTTTACAGTACTTTCTGCTTGTTTAACCCATTACTTTAACGTCAAGTAATATTGGAAGTAAGTATAAAGCACGAGAAAAATTCTGAATTCTACTTCCTTTTTAAGATAGTAGTACTTTGAGCTACTATTAACATAACCCTTTTTGCAATTCATACAGTTTGAACTTTGAAACAATCATTTCATAGAACGTTATAAACGATCTATATATTGTTGGGGTATGCAGGTTGATCCAGATGAGGTAAATGCCTTAGCACAACTAATGACATGGAAAACTGCAGTAGCTAACATACCCTATGGAGGAGCAAAGGGTGGTATTGGTTGCGATCCACGGAGTTTAAGTATCAGTGAGTTAGAAAGGCTTACTCGTGTCTTTACTCAGAAGATCCATGACTTGATTGGAGTCCACATAGATGTTCCAGCACCTGACATGGGAACTAATCCACAGGTCTTTTCCATGATTTCTATGCAAAGAGTTAGATTTATTAGCTTTGAGATTCAGTACATATTTTCTTTGATATCCACTATGCTTACACAGTTTATGTGAACAGACAATGGCCTGGATATTAGACGAATACTCAAAATTCCATGGATACTCACCTGCAATTGTTACTGGAAAACCTGTTGTAAGTAAATAAAACTTTATTCCAAAAGACCTCACGAACCTCTTGAGTGTGTTATAATTTTACATAGATTTTTTATGTTAGAAAGATTCTTTTGTGATGGGTAGGATCTAGGTGGATCCCTTGGCAGGGATGCGGCAACCGGTAGAGGTGTTTTGTTTGCAACAGAAGCCTTGTTGGCTGAGTATGGTAAAAGCATCTCAGATCAACGTTTTGTAATCCAGGTAGACCATTTAGCCTGATTGTTTTTCTCTTCAGCCTTTCTTGTGAGTGCAAGTCTAGCCGCATTAAAGAAAACATCTTGCTTGCCTTTTGTTGAATTTACTGCTTGCAATAATTGCATCGAAGAAACTCATTACCATGCTTTTGCTTTACTCGAAGCATATCTATGGACACTACATGAAATGAAATTGGCTGGCTTGGTAAATATGGCAATAAAATCAATTTCAGGGTAAATATGGCAATAAAATCAATTTGAATTTTTTATCTTGATTGTATTTTGGGGATTCGAACCATTACAGACTGAAATACATTATTCTTGAACCAAAGCCTCTCTGACCTTTTCAGGGTTTTGGAAATGTCGGTTCCTGGGCAGCTGAACTCATTCATGAAATGGGTGGAAAGATAGTAGCAGTGAGTGATATTTCGGGAGCTATAAAGAACAGCAAAGGCCTTGACATTCCAGCTTTAATGAAGCACACAAAGACAAATGGTGGTGTTAAAGGATTTGAAGCAGCAGATTCAGTTGATCCAAAAACCCTATTGCTTGAAGATTGTGATGTGCTCATCCCTGCTGCTTTGGGTGGTGTTCTTAATAGGTCAGTATTCATTCAACTTAAGTTTCATAGGACTATCTGGCATTTGGAAGTTGACAGGGATTTGAAAGTACTTTTTTATTGAATTGACAATGCACTGCATTGCACGGGCTGCTTTGTTGAAGATTAGTTTGAATACAGACATTCCATAATCACTGTTATTGTGAAGTCGGGGATGCTAATTTAGTATTTTGACTGCTACTGCATACTTTTCACAGGGAGAATGCTAGTGAAGTAAAGGCCAAATTCATAATAGAGGCAGCCAATCATCCCACAGATCCAGAAGCTGACGAGGTGAGTTAGACTATCAGTTAAAGTTTTAGACTATCAGTTAAAGTTGTAGAAGTTTTCGAGTAGTTTGAATTCTCTCAGACTTCTTAATATTCATCTTTGTTATGTAATAAAATAATGTTGAATGCATGGCATGCATTTCAGATTCTATACAAGAAGGGTGTTATAGTACTACCAGATATATATGCAAATTCTGGTGGTGTGACTGTCAGCTATTTTGAGTGGGTTCAGGTATATATCCTTGAGGAAACTATTTTTTTGGACTTGGATTATACAAACTTCAGTTACCATGCTTTTTCATCTACATATGATAGACTTGCCAGTTTGCTTGTGTTTATTTGTCTGTTATTCAATAATTCTATTATTGAGTTGGGTGAATTGATGCTTTACAAGGTTGGAATTGACTTGTCTTTGTTGCCTAAATTATTTTTCAGTTCTCTAACAGTGATATAGGTTGAGTTGGGTAAATTGATGATTTAAATGAAGATAAGAGTATACTCAGTACTGACCATTAAATTTCTTGCAATTCTGCCTCATATCAATTGATAGACTTGCCAGTTTGCCTTTTTTTTTCAAGGAAAATCACAATTTTTATTCAAAAGAGAGAATGGAGATTACATTTCTCATGTTCTTATAGTACGATACAAAATAAGGAATACCTTGGAAATGTTGTTCACTGTCTTTCTCCTTTTGTATCCTTTAAAAAACAAAACATTTAAAATAGAACAAGAAACAGCTAAAAGAACTGTCCTCTTACTGTCCAAGAATAAGCTTCCCATAGTGTCCAAAATTACCAGCCGAAGTACATGCTTCTAGCCAGTTTGCTTGTGTTTGTTTGTCCATTAGTCAATGATTCTATTATTGAGTTTGGTGAATTGATGCTTTACTAGATTGGAGTAGACCTGTATTTGTTGCCTGAATTACTTTTTCAGTTCCCGAACAGTGATATGTGTTGGGGTTGGGTAAATTGACGATTTAAAAGATTGTAGGGCTGAGTACTGACCATTAAATTTCTTGTAATTCTATATATCAGTGATATATAAAATCGCAGAGTTCATTGATTCCCCTGTGTCTTTGCCTTCTATTTATGTGACAAGGATTTTGGTGATGGGCTGTCGATGCTACCTTTCAGTGAAAGTTGGGTGAGGTGGTTGAATTTTGGGTAAGTTTTTAAATTTTAGTTCCTCTCTCTAATTCTATCGCATTTTCTTGCAGAACATCCAAGGTTTTATGTGGGATGAGGAGAAGGTTAACGCCGAGCTGAAAAAGTATATGACAAGCTCTTTTCAACATCTCAAAGAAATGTGCAAAACTCACGATTGTGATCTGCGAATGGGAGCTTTTACTCTTGGAGTCAATCGTGTTGCTCGTGCCACTCTCCTAAGAGGCTGGGAAGCTTAAAATAGAGGCATTGATAAACATGAAATTCCTTTCTTCACGTTTCACAGTTTCAATAATTCGACTGGTTATAATTCACTTTCCTCCATGTCAACCACATTGTATGCTATTTTGGCCAGGTATTCTTTTGAATATCATTCTGTTGCTAGTGAAATTATCAGTCTTTATGATAAGATAGTTACTGGTCCGTTTTACAAGTCAATAATCCATTTTTTGATAGCTACTGGTACAGATTATAGTTTGCCAACAAATTTCTTGGGGCCTAAAATAACATCCTCTATTGTTATGGGCTCTAGTTGACCAACAATTAATACATCACTCATGTGAAGGAGGTTGAAATTGATTCAAACCTTTAACTCAATATGTAGTAGTAAAAATCACTTTGCCTCTCTTTCTTACTAATATTAATTATATTAATTGTTGTTTTCTTCGACAACAATCCTTGTGACTTCATGAAGCCTCAGGAAGAACCCCACTCTTGAAATCATCGATAGCAAGTGGCCAACGTAAAGAATACTTATACAAACTGAGGAAATATCAATGATTGAGAACTGTAACATCGAGGGGTGTACTTGGGATTCTAGGACACTACCCTAGCCTTTGGGTTTTGACTTGATTAGCACGGAATTCAATTTCACATGACCTTTTTATGTGGATTCTTGGGCACCTAGGTCCAACAAAAGCTAGGGAAGTGGGTTATATGACCTTTGGGTTCTCATCAGTTGGGCTTCTAGATGTTGGAATGATGTGACCGTTTGCTTTGTGATTCTAGTTCTATGAGTTTGTGATTTGGAGCTCATATGAGGATTTGCCTTTAATTATGTTTTTGTGATCACAATCTCAAACCATTTAATTGATAAGTTATTCGCTCCCTCACTATTAAATTCCGTTATCTGGTGTAATAATTTCCTTAAAATTCTATCTAATCAATAAAATTCTATCTAATCAATAGTGATTTTTTTTTGATGTAGCCTTTATCCATTGTACAAACATTGAACTCAATGCACAAAACTGAGTAATCAAATTTATCTATTGTACAAATACTATTAAATTYCTTTATCTRGTGTAATAATTTCCTTAAAATTCTATCTAATCAATAGTGATTTTTTTTTTATGTAGCCTTTATCCATTGTACAAAYATTGAACTCAATGCACAAAACTGAGTAATCAAATTTATCTATTGTACAAATAGTAAAATCAATGTACTATACTAACAACAATGGAGCAAACAGCTTAGTCAAAATTATTAATTTTATGAAATTTGAATTCTATGCAATAAAATGAAATCAATGTACATGGGGTTTTAGGACAGTTCCTTGACGTTTGGGTTTTGACTTGATAGACTTGGAATTTCAAGTTCAAGGACCTTTTGTTGTGAATTCTTAGCAATCGGGACCTAGTGGACATTGGAAGAGTGAGACTTATATGATCCCCTAGTTCAAATCCTCACTATTTGAGCCTTTCCAGTTGGAGATGTTGGAATCATGTGATCTTTTGTATTTTCATTACAGTGCTATCAACATGTGATTTGGAGCTCATATGAGTCTTTGCCTTCAATTCTCTTTTTATGCGATCGCATCCAATTGATTAGTTATTTGATGCCTCACTTCTAAATTATTTTATCTCGTATAATGCATTCCCTATAATTCTATCTATTCAATTGTTTTAAAATAGTGAGAAAATGTTTTTAATGTAGCCTTTATCAACTTTACAAACATTGAAATTAAAGGACAAAACATAGTAATCAAATTTATTCAATGTACAAATAGTGAAATTAATGCACAATACTAAGAGCAATGCATCGAACAATTTAGTTGAAAATCATCAACTTTATGAACATTGAATTCTATGCAATATAATGAAATCAATGTACTTGGGATTCCAAGACATTGCTCCTAACACCTAGGTTTTGACTTGTTCAACTTGGAATTTTGAGTTCATGTCACCTTTCATTGTAGATTCTTAGGCATTTGGGCCTAACATAAGTTGGAGAAGTGGGACTTATATGACCTTTGTGTTTGGACTCTCATCAATGACCCTCTATGGGAGATGTTGGAATCGTGTGACATTTTACTTCGAGTTTCTAGTTCCATCAACTAGCGATTTGAAGCTCTTGTGAGACTTTGCCTTTATGTCATTCTATGTGATCATGATCTTAAAGTATATAATTCCATAATGAGTTATGGCACTTCACTCCAAGGTAAACTAAATAGAGGCATTATTTATTCCATTCTCAAGGAAGGTATCTATCTATAATATACAAAGTGAGTTTTGTTTTTTTTGTCTTTTTCTCTATCACACCTATCTAATCTATCCATTCCAAATTATGGTGTGCACTTTCTGCAATTCTCTTTGGAAAAAATTGCATGGAACTCTTTCAAAAGCACATTTAAAATTGTGTGAACATCAACCATTGAGACCCTTTTGATACCTAAGGAATTCCATATAATCACAAAATATATTTATACATCCCAACACATTACAAAGCCTGACACTAAAGTTCAACAACACCTAATGCCAAAATATTCATTCGAGGTTTTAGTGGTAATCCAACCAATGTGACATGCACATTCAATCCATATTATTTCATATGGAATGTGATCATAGGTCTATATTTGACTTGATTTCATAGCTTCCAATTAGAAGAAATAAATGAGGATTGTGAAAAAAACATTTATTAGCAAAATTCCTCTCGGGATAAATTCTAGGTCAGGTTTGAAATGTATTGAACTTGAATGCTAATTGGGTTTTGGAGGAATCATCTTCTCCTAAATTGCTTTGCATTGTCGCTCTATAAGTATTCCTATACAATAAGGAGAATAATTTAGAGCCGCATCCTTATTCAACTTGAATCCATCTAAAAAAGAATTCTCATTAACTACATATTTCCCATCCACATGGATATTTGGATATATGTGGGGAGTTTTAAACAACTCTGCATGAAGATAATGCATCTTACCTGATGCTTCATCACTCTTTTTCTCACTTCAAAAAGAAGATGATACGTAGGTGATAAAGTGAGCTATCAAAAATTCTAAACTCTAGTTTGTCGAGATGCATTCCCTCTACTAATTCCATGGAGTAGAAACATTGTATCTTGATCCCAAGCTTCAAAGGACAAAATGAAGTCAAATGCTTTTTGGATAATCGAATAATCTAGAGATGATAGAATCAAACTTTCAAACTACTCTTCCTGAAGAAGATGCCAGTGCACTATCCATGAAGTCCTAATACAATGGAAGGATACACAACTAGATGATGCCACATGGGAACCACCGGCCATTCTTCAACACTTCCCTCATCGCCAACCTTGATGCCAATGTTTATTTTCAAGTGGGAGGACATGTAAGGGTCCTAACATCCCTAACCCCTAAAGGAGATAGATAAATTAGTATGTGTTGATATGTATGGAGGTTGTCACTAGTAAATAACTCCCATGTAGTAGTGTGAAAACAATTATTGTAAGTGAGCTTTCTAGAAGGTTTTGCCTATTAGGAAGTTCATTCTCTAGAATGTCCCTAGGGGGTAAAAACTATTGTATAAAGATGTATAATAATTGTAAAAGATGTCTCGTGAATTCATTTGTAATTTGAGCATTGCTCTTTGGGAGGTTTTCCCTTCAAAGAGGTAAGTGAACATTGCTTTGTAACACCCTCGATTTTGATCCCTATGAATTAGAATGTAATATGTAAATGTGTCTTAAGTTGGTGAGCCGGTAAAGTTGGAAAGGTGTTGGAGTGCCTAGGAAATGTAATACTTCTATATATATTAATAAAATACATCATTGGTTGCAGGACGCACAAAGACATGAGAGATAGGGGGTTATGATTCCACAAGAGAGGGGGCTATGTATTTTATTATATTTTGTTTACCCATCTTGGTTTTATTTGAGGAAGTGGTTATATGATTTTCTTGGGGAGAGGCCATGTGGTTCTTGATTTCCAAGTAAATATATAAATCATTCTTTGGGTTGTTTGGGGGTTCATTTTTACATTTTTCCTTTGGTTCTTTATTCATTGTTAATCATTCATTCACTTTTGTTCATTTGTGTGCTCTTGGTCTGGGCATGGAAACAAATGGTTGAAGGTAGAGAGCCATTGCTAGATGGTTGTGAGGAATTACTTATTATTCTAGGAGAGAATGGATGCATGTGCGCATGAGATTCATGGTAGTTTTGAAAGAGCTATCCACTGCTGAGAATCCTTGGAGTTTTCAACATGGATATTTCTTGACCAATAGCATTGGAGCCCTGAAGAGAAATGGAACAACCTGAGGGATTGCATGGCAGAGAAAGGGGTTCATTTCTTTAGGTTGTGCAAACTGGAGGGGAAGAGATGTAAATTAGGATTGATGTGTGGTTGGGAAAACATGAGAGTTTGTTAGTTAAATTGTGTATTTTTAGATTTGTCCTAGGACCTGTTCTTCTAGATTCATAGCCCTGGCTCGAGGGTGACACTGTTATTGAGAGTGAATGAACAACAGTGTCTATGGTTGGAAGGAACATCCTTGGTCTGTAACCAGTGGGTGAATGTTTATTTGAAAAGATAAGTGCTCTCTAAGTTTTCTGGCATATGTATATTTCCGTTGTGTATTTATTTATATATGAAATGTTTTTCTATGTGCATGCTTGTTGGTTATTGTTGTCCATGGGATGATTAAGCATTATTTTTAAGTCTATCGTGAATTTTAATTATTGCATGTGTGGTTATTGCATTCTTTCATGCTTCTTTTCGAATGAATTATTATGATAATTCGAAATCAGTGATTGAAGTGTGATTTGAAGTAGCGTGATTCAGCCTGCTAGTAGCTGGGTACGTTATAGAGTGGTATCAAAGCTTCTGGTTCAAACATCACACCAATATGGGTGATGGTGAGTGTGAATTGGACAAATTCGTTGTTGCAGATTTTGGCCTATGCGAATTTGGGGAAAATGGAAAAAAAATTATTAGAGAGAAATCCCCAAATTCGTGGGCAGATTCGAGTTTTAAATAATTTGGAATTGTTTGAGAAGTTTAATGGAGTCAATCTATAGAGTTGTAGAGATGAATTCGACTTGCAAGATCGAAATTTCGTAATTTAATGGTTGTTGTAGCACTAGACAGAGTTTGATGAATTGACGGCCGAGATCGTGTTAGATCTCGAGATCAACGGCTTCAATTCATTTTGGTAAATTTAAACATTATAAGGTTTCAAAGTTTTGCAAAGGCCCGAACATATCGACCACTATGATCTGTTTTCGGCGTTTGAAAAATGATAGAATTGGTTGTTAGAATTTCATTTTCGGTCGTTTTGAAGTTGAAGCGGATCAACGATCCAGATTTTTCGAGAATTGGTCAAAAAAAATTGTGTTAGAGTTGGTCAAAGGAGATCGTCGATGGGCTGACGGTTGAGTCAGTCGAATTGGCGAAGTATTTTTTTAGTCGACCAAGGGAAATGACTGACGGGCCTATGGGTCGACGGTCGAGTGTCGGCTTATTCAACGAGGTGTTCAGGTCGTCCAAGGGAAATGACCAATGGATCGATGGGTTGGCGGTCGGGTATCGGTCGATTTGACAAAGTGTTTTGATCGAGCAAGAGAAAACGTCGAAAGTCGATGGACCAATGGTCAAGGGTCGGTCGAATTGGAGAAATGACGGGTCAAAAGAAATAATCAATGGTCGATGAAGGAAAGAGAGTGATGACATGTCATGCCATGTCAACATCCATGTGTCACGCCACGTCGGCCAAAATGTCATGTTAGAGTCGATATGTCATGCCACGTTAACATCCATGTGTCATGCCATGTTAGCAAATAAATGACTTACAGTTGATGGTCGGGTTGGATGGATTGAAGAAATATTTTTCATCAGTCAACAAGAATGGATGATGGTCGGGTCGGCTAAATTGAGAGAGTGTTTCATTCGCTAATTAAGATCGTTGATGGTCGATGGCCGACAGTCGGGTCAACAATTTAGGCAGTCAGGGAAGATCAACCACTGAGATCTCCCTCGATTTGAGATCGACGGTGCATATTGCCACGTAGGCAAGACTGTCCATCAGTTTAAAAAATAACAAGGCTAGAGCCATTTTCTTATTTTGGCCATAAATGGAGCAGATTAAGTCAGATTGAGATGAAACATAAGGGTTTCTTTCGCAAAAAGGAGATCTACAAAAGTGCCAAATAGGCCCATTGTCCAAATCTGTTTAGATTTATCAGAAATTACAAAATAGTGTGTTTTAAAGATTTGGGTTCAGAGCATTGTCAGATATCTAAATTACGTTGAAATTCCATATATGGAAATAACCCATGTAGGAATTGAATAAATTCTATGGGGAATGGAATGGAGATACTGAAATAGGACAAAATTCACTATTATAGGCCATTTTTTTAGATTTTTTAGATTTTCAGAGGAAGAAAAGTGACCTTGGATCACAAAACTGAAAAACAAAAAATCTCGACATTTTGTACACTCGTTAAGACAAACAAATTTGATTTAGTGAATTTTTTCTGGAAGTACACAGATTGAGAAATAGCCAGCTTTACTAAAAAATTCCAAGTCTGGAAAAAATGATGAAAAATGACAGTTGTTATTCAGATTGTTGCAGTTTTTGACTAGAGAATCAGATTGAAAATATGAGAGTTGTTATGAATTCTCTGTCATTATTTTTATCTATGTCTCATACAAAAGCTTTTGTAGTTCCCGACATTTTTTTTCTTTTGCAGTTGGAAGAAGTCGGTCTTTCAATAAAAATACACCAGTGGAGAAAATGCACAAATAGGGTGAAAATGACTTTTTCAGGAAGCCATAACTTTTAAGCCAGAGATCGAATTGGGCCATACTTATAGTCATTGGAAAGATGATGCAAAGGAGAATAACATGTAATTAGTATAATTGGAAGAAATATGATATAATTCTTCATGAATTGAGTAGAAAAAAGATTTGTAACATTAATTCACAAAATTTCTATAATATGTATAATTCTAACAAAAATAGTTTCTTGCACATTTGGAAGAATTAGAGTATAATTAGATAAATTCAAATCTAGGATTGGATATCAGATTCATGGAAGCATGATAGAGCTTGCAAAATTTTGTTGAGGCTATAAAAAACTATAGGGAAAGTAACAAAAAGTGGATAAAGAACTCAAGAAGAGTGGAACAAAATTATTAGTCAACTACGACAAAATTTGAGTGAAATGCAGGCACAACAACAAGAATCCTCACATAGGACATGAAACCAACAGGTGAAGAATGTCATTAACATGCATAGAAAGGAAAAGTAAGACTTCATAACCTTGAAGGTAGAGATGTGTAGATAGTTTCAAGCTTGATGTGAAAGAGAACAAGGAGCTTAAGAGGTGATGTGTGGATCATCTTTATGTGCCAAGCACACGAGTTCTTGGGAAGGATTTTCTAGCTATGAATTAGCGACCTTGTCTAAAATTCCTCAGAGCAAGAAAGCCACCTCTAATATCAGAGTTCATTGTGGAAGTACGATACTAATGCAGAGAAATCAAGGATAGAATAATGAAGGTTCTTTTACTTGAAAAGTGTCATTGAATGAAAATAGAGTTCCATTGCGAATGGTCTTGAGTGGAAAATGTATGGTTGCACAGAGAATTGTTAAATGAAGCGAAGAGAACTGGAAATCCAATGGACAATTAGAAATAATAACAAGGATGTGGAATGGTTATGGTTAAATTGATTCAAGGATGTTGTGGTAGTAGAGTGATGGAATGCGATGAGCTACCTCATTCCAAGGTGTTGGAATACTTCATAAAGGTCAAGTTTGGATGTGTCTTCCTAACGGAAGTTGTTGCCAATAAAACACATTGGTTGGATTGCAGAATGGCCAAGTGGAAGTTGGCTAGAAAGTGTTCAGATCAGGGAACAATAGGGCAGATGAGCAGAATGGGAGCACACAAGGCAGCAAGGATCTGAAGAAATTCAAGGACAACCAACTACAACATAAATAAATAAATAAGTGAACTAAAACAAAAATGTACTAGAGTGCATGATGCATACAATGAAGTTAGAATACATATGTATTAGTAGGCATGTTGAAAGTGAATGCTTGGTGCATATGGATGTGCATTTGTGCATATGTACATGCTTGGATATGTATATGACATATTTGTGGGCTTAGAATAGTATGTTGTTATATACATGAAATAATGATACTATGGCATTGAGTATGGCTAATGATGTATTATGTATTCATGAAAAATGATATATCATGGTTAAATATGTGGATGTTGTTTTTGCTTATATCTATGTGAAGACCCATGAGAGTGGTAGGAGTGTGATCAAAATGACGGAGAATGAAGCCTGCAAACTTCTACAAATACCAGTTGGTCAGGTAGCTTCAAGTAGGTTGATAACAACCATGCATGTATGCATTTGGTTGCTTCTGATGCATAAATGTTAAAGGGAATTGAGGTAAGAATTTTCTCTGTTAATTTTTCAAGATTTAAATTGATATGTAATAGCCAAAGGTCTAGAGTATATAAATGGTGTTGATGCTAGAATGCATTTAGTTAAAATGTTGGTTGCATATTGTGTTATGATTGGTTATGAGATCATAACCAGGTCAAGTGGGGAGACATACTCCTGCTATAGCAATGAATAACCATAGAGCTAGTCATGTGTGAGACCATGAGATGGTTGGATATGGAAAGACTATAGCGTTATGTGAGTGCTCAATGTTTCCCTTGTATAACTGATGTTTGGTTTGCAACCTCTTTGTTGACACTGAAGATCACTTAGGAATTATGTTTCCTCATCTTGTGTATGGGTTGAAGAGGTGGGTATCCAAATAGTTGGTCAGTGTTGGAAAGAGTTCAGATGATGTGTTGAGGTGTTGGCCATACCTTCCAACTTACCATGGTGGAGTGAATGATCTAATTATGTGGTATTATGTAGTCAATACACGGATGCATTGTGCAGATGTGGCCATCGGTATTGACACATTGATTTTATTTTATTGGTAATTATTTGTTGCATTATGAAAGGCCTGTGGTGCTGAAAATGCAGAATGAAGGATAGTTGCATTATATTTAATATGAAGACTAAATGAAAGTGATTGAATTGTTAGTTTGTTACAATTATGAGATCACTTTCTGAGTTGTTGAAAATGTTAACAAGAAAAAAATATTGGTTGATAATATGTGTAGAGAATAATGGTTTCATTTTAGTGAATAGTTGGATTATTGGAAGTAATTGAATTGTAATTGTAAACAATTTTGAGATCGTTTTACAATTTTTTGTAATTGTTGCCATGAAAATATATATTGTACATGAGTCATTGACAATCTGTTTGGCTACGTGTAAGATGAGGAAAATTGCAAATGGAGTGGTCTTGGATATGGCAATAATGTAAGCCCATAAGGAAGATTGGTCTCTACTGCTGCAAGAGCCAAACATTATGAGCAGAAACCTCATGCTTGGGAAATTCTATTTTTCTGTATAAAACATATTTGAGTAATTACAAATCGTTGTGATATGCTAACAATTTGTATGGCTAAGTGAAAGGTTCAGGAAATTGCAGGAAGAGTGGTCTCAAGTATGGCACTACTGTAAGCCATAATAAAGATCGATGCGTATTGTTGCAAGAGCCAAATGAATTATGAGCAGGAAGCTCATGCTTGGCAAATTTTGTTTTCATATATAAAACAGATTTGACATTTATGATTGAAAATTGCAATGATATTATCTTATGATGATTGTATGTGTGTAGTACAGATGAGATGTTGGCTATTGAACTGGAAGCTCTGGAAGAAGAACACCAAGAGGAAATCGAGCTCAAGGACAAAGGAAAGGAACAAAGAAAGTCCAGTGACCTTGTTACCACTGGATTTCCTGGGGTAGCAACCCTAAGAATTCATGGTTGGGTGCATTGAAGCCTTGAAAAGAAGTGGTAAATCCTGAAGGAGTGCAAAACAAAGAAGGGGGTACACTTTCTTGGGTTGTGCAGGCTAATGGAGAATGATAACTTGTTGGTTGGAACTGTTCCCAGAAACGTAAATTGTAAAATCCTTGTGTATGTTTTGGGTCAGAGTGCCTATGTATGCATGTTTTTAGGTTGGAGTGTTTATGTATATAAGCATTGATTGGACTACCTGTGTAGATTAAAGGCCAAAGAGCCTAGCTTTGTAATATTAAGAACATCGGTATGGTGTTGTACACTGAGGATAATGCCAAAAATAAGGGGAGGGAGATGTAGCACCCCCGGTTTTGATCCCTATGAACTAGAATGTATTATGTAAATGTGACTTAGGTTGGTGAGCCGGTAAAATTGGAAAGGGGTCAAAGTGCCTAGGAAATGTAATACTTCTATATATATTAATAAAATATATTACTGGCTACAGGACAAACAGGGACATGAGAGATAAGGAGCTATGATTCCATGAGAGAGGGGGATAAATGATATATGTCTTTTATTATATGTTATTTACCCATCTTGGTTTTATTTGAGGAAGTGGTTACATGAGCTTCTTGGGGGGAGGCCATGCGGTTTTTGATTTCCAAATAAATATATAAACCACTCTTTAGGTTGTTTAGGGATTCACTCTTACACTCTTTCCTTTGGTTCTTCATTCATTGTGAATCATTCATTCACCCTTGTTCATTCATGTGCTCTTGGTTTGGGCATGGAAATGGATGGTTGGAGGTAGAGAGTCATTGCTAGATGGTTGTGAGGAATTATTGATCATTCCAAGAGGGAATGGATGCTCGTGTGCATGAGATTGATGGTAATTTTGAAAGAATTGTCCATAGCTGAGAATCCTTGGAGTTTCCATCATGAAGATTTCTTGACTAGTAGCACTGGAGCACTGGAGATAAATGGAACAACATGAGGGACTGCATGGCAAATAAAGGGGTTCATTTCTTTGGGTTGTGCAGGATAGAGGGGAAGAGAGATGGAAATTAGGATTACTATGTGGCTGGGAAAACATGAGAACTTTCTAGCTAAGTGGTGTGTTTTGAGATTTTGCCTAGGACCCATCTTTGTGCATTTATAGCCATGGATTGAGGGTGACATTGTTGTTTAGAGTGAATGACTACAGTGTCTATGGTTGGGAGGAACATCCTTGGTCTACAACCAATTGGTGAATGTTTACATGAAAATATAAGTGCTCTCTGAGTTTTATTGCATATGTATATTTTCGTTGTGTATTTATTTATGTATGAGATGTATTTCTATGTGCATGTTTGTTGGTTATGCATGGCATGATTGAACAATATTTTTAAGTCTAGCATGAATCTTGATTATTGCATGTGTGGTTATTGCATTCTTTCATGCTTCTTTTCGAATTAATTATTATCAAAATTCGAAATCAGTTCTTGTAGTGCGATTTGAAATAGTGTGACCCAATGTGTTGGTGGTTGGGTACGTTACATGCTTCTATATATATATATATATATATATATATATATATATATATATATAAGTATAATATTTTGATTCATATTTGTTTATTATGTTCGCAAATCTATTTCTTTATGTAATAGATCTGAGTAATATATGTAATTTCTGCGTTAAATATTTTTAATTGGTACATCACAATTGTAGAGATATTTTACATAGTGACCAGAGGCATTGAGGATCTTTGGTAAATATTTTTCCAATTCAACTTTTGGTAGCCAAAACATTACAAAACATAGAATCCACCTTTAAAAGGCCATTAACAATGTCTTGCAAAATACATTGTTTCCCCCTATAAACTTCCCAATAATAATCCTTGATATTCACATCACGGACATCCTCCAATGAGAACCCCAAGGCCAAACAAATATCTACCCAATATGAATATAAGGGTTGACGACAACCCTATTCTTTATACAATTGTTAGCATACTGCAAAATGGGTTCCCTACGAGCCTCTTCCCCAATCAATTCAATATTGATATCGAAGCTCAAATTCTAATTACTTACAATGTCGAGTGCTCGTCCACATCATATATTTTCTTAGCCTCATGCTTAATAACAAACAAATACCCTACAATGTTCCTTAGATATGAACTATAAGGAAGATAGTTGATGATTTGATAGCCCAATATACCTTGCTAGTCAACAAACAAAAAAATATCACCTTTCAGGTTCAAGTCAGGTGGCATATCAGAATCTCCCATAACAACCACCTACCATCACCTAATATTCACCAATTGATGGATTTTTTATGGAAAATACCACCAACTTCAACCCGCAATCACAGAGTTTTCAACACTCTGTTGCAATCAATATTCAACTGCCTGGCTGGCCTCAAATCACACAAACAGAGGTTCAAATTTCTCTTTTTACCTATAGAGTTGAATTGTGTTTTGTCATAGATAACTCTGTGCGGAATTACCACTACGCGGATATACCTCTGCCCAGAAGCATCAACGAACAATGTTGACGAAATCTATCGCAAACAATTCTGTGCGAAATTCAACAAACAATGCGTATGTGTCACAGGTTACTCTGCATGCGGAATTCTGCTCTGCACGCGGAATCCTGCAACAATACTAACTTGTCACATATCTTTACGGGGTGTTCCACTCCACCAAATCATCATTGTTTGTTCCTGCAAGACAAATACTCATGGAATATTCTTTTAAATAGAATTTTAGAACTTGTTGAAATTAATTGCACGCGATCTTCCTGCAATCACATATACTCGTCATTCTGCCAAAATAACTTATACATAGAATTTAACAATTCAAACACATGGTGCGGCAAAATGCAAACACACAGTGCAACAATACCACACGCTCTGTTATTTCTTAATATCAATGAATGAGTAAATTTACACAAGAAAGGTCTTTTCTTCTTGGTCTTTTAGACCTATGCGATCCACACTTTTACATATTTAGTCCTACACACTTAATCCCCCTACCTCTTTAAAGCATTCAATATATCTCGAGCCCTCGGATAGCTCACAAGCAAATGAATCCTGAGTTATCTTAACAAAATGTGTAAACTAGAGAAATTTTCCTAATATTTAGCAATAGACTTAACACCTACGACAAACAACTCAATATCTAATCAAACAAACTCAGATAAAATGTCTTCTAGAGACATTTCGTAATTATTACAAATATAATAAAAGAAATTAGGGAACAAACTCCCTTGGTAAATGTTTGTGACCCATGAGGTCAATCTTAAGATTCACTGCTAGATGCTCTTGCCTAAGACTCCCAAGGAAGAAAATAACTATTCATCAGCTCTTCAAGGTCTACGCCGTACTTGGAAATTTCAGTTGTTTTGATCCAAGTAGCATTCTCTACTAGTCGACCTCTCCATTTGACCAAGTACTAGAAATATTCTTTATCTCCGGTTTTCTTTAGTAGTTTCATATCCAATACTATCTCGATCTCCTTTTGCACTGCTCTGGGTAGTTGTTCTTTCCATCCTATGGTATGGCCTCCATTACTTATAGGTTCATCTGCTGAAACATCCTCTGTCTCTTTAAAGGGGTACAAATATGAAACATTAAAGATTAGAGAAATTCCAACACCAATTGGAAGTTCTATTTCATATCTATTAGAAGAAAAATTTCTTAAAATTTAACATGATCTTTTTAAGCTTTAATTTGTTATAAGTCCTTGCAAGAATCCTCTCTTTCCTCAAATATGCCATGACCAAATCACCAACCTAAAAATCCATTGGTCTTCTCTTCATGTCCGCTCTCTGCTTATACTTGTGGTTGCTCTCTTGCAATTTTTGTTTGACCCTGTCCCACAACTCATGTATCCTCACTACAAAATACTCATCGTCAACTCCTCTTAATTCTTTCTTTTCCAAACTCCTTAACTCTTACTCTTTCCTAGGATGCATTCCATACAAAATTTGGAATGGACTCATCCCTGTGCTTCTAATTGGTGAGTCATCATATGCAAACTCAGCTTGAGCAAGCATATGATCCCACTGCCTAGGGTTCTCATTCATAAGGATTCTCAAAATATTTCTCATACTTCTATTTACTACCTTGCCCTATCCATCAGTGTATGGATGATAGTTTGAGCTAAAACTGAGATTAGTACCAAGATTTTTCCATAATGTTCTCCAAAAGTGTCCTACAAATCTAGTGTCTTTATCAGAAACTATACTTTTGGGTAAACCATGCAACCTTACAACCTCTTTAAAGAACAAATTTGCAACATTTGTCGCATCACTAGTCTTGGTACAAGCAATGAAATGAGCCATTTTTGAAAACCTATCTACCACAACATAGATTGAATCATTATCTCTATGTGTTCTTAGCAATCCCAACACAAAATCCATACTCACTACATCCCATGGTCTGCTTGGAATGGGTAGTGGCTGATACAAGCTTGTATTCTGACTTCTCATTTTAGCATGTTGACAAATCATGCATTTCTCCACAAACTTCTTCACTCGATTCTGCATATCTGGCCAATAATAAAAATGATTTACTTGAGCAAAGGTTCTATCTTGTCCAAAATGTTTTGACAACCTCCATTGTGTTTTTCTTTGATCAAATTTTCCCTCATTGAACACTTTGATATGCACAATTTACTATTCTTGAACAACAATTCTTCCTATAATATGTAGTCAAACCATTGACTTATATTACCAGCAGTGGGATTTTCACAAGTTGCATAGGTATCCTTGAAATCCACATAATCTTGATACATTTCTTTTAAACCATCAAAGCCTAAAGTGTTGACATGAAATTTTTGCAAAATTAAATTAATTTTACTCAAAGCATCAACAATCTTATTAGTCTTACCACCTGTGTGTTTAATCACGAAGGTAAAATTCTGCAGAAATTCAACCCACTTGGCATGTCTTTGATTCAATTTTGGTTAACTACTTATAAATTGTAATGCATGATTATCACTGTACAAAACAAATTCCTTGGGCATGAGGTAATGCCTCTACTTCATAAGTGCTTGAACAATTGCATAAAATTCATTGTCATAAGAGAAATATTTTTGTTTTGCCTCATTTAATTTCTCACTAAAATATGCAATTGGTCTTTGCTCCTAACTTAGGACAACTCCTATTGTGGTCCCACTAGCATCAATCTCAACTTGAATTTTTTTATCAAAGCTTGGCTATGCTAACACAAGATTTTCAGTAATATTTTTCTTTAATAGTTTAAAATTTATATCCGTTGCTTCAGTCCACTTGAATGGTTGTTTGTTTTATTTGATATTTTCTACAATAGGTGCACATATTTGACTGAAACTTCTAATGGACTTTCTATAAAAACTTGCAAGTCCATGGAAACTTCTTACCTCAAATGCATTTCTTAGGGTTGGCGAATTCACAATTGCTTGATCCTTTTCTGGGTCTATCTTCAAACCTTCTTTAGATACTACAAACCCCAAATATATTAGTTCCCTCTTCATAAAACTGCATTTATTCAAATTTATCAGTAGTTTTTTCTTTTGCGGGATACTCAAAACCATCTTGAGATGCCTTAAATGTTCCTCTTTTGGCTGACTATAGATCATAATGTCATCTGGATAGACTATCACAAACTTTCCAATAAATTCTTTCAAAACTTCATTCATTAACCTCATCAATGTATTAGGAGCATGTGTGATCCCAAAAGACATCACCAACCATTCATACAATCCAATATTAGTCTTGAAAGCAGTGTTTCATTCATCCCCTTCTCTAATGATAATTTGGTGATATCCACTCTTTAAATCAATTTTTGAAAAATATTTTGAACCACTCAAACAATTCATCAAATCATCTATGCGAGGCAATGGAAATGTATACCTTATGGTAATTTTGTCGATTGTTATAGAGTTAGTGCACATGCGCCATCCTCCATCCTTCTTTAGGTCGAGTATTGTTGGTATAACACATGGACTCAAACTCTCCTTCACCAATCATTTATCTAATAGCTCTTGTACCTGCCTTTTAATCTCTTCATTCTCTCGTGGGGTCATTCTACAGGCTGCTTTATTAGGAAAACTTGCTCCTGGAATTAAATCAATGTGATGGCTAATACTTCTCACAGGAGGTAAAGTATTTGGTAAGTCATCCATTATAATATCAACAAATTCATAAAGCATAACTTTAACTTTTGTAGGAAAATACCCCAGATTTGTATTAGTGAGTATTACCTTTGGCTTACCAATTAAGGAAAAATGCATCTCTTCTTCTTTCTTGACTTCTTGCAACATCCCCTTCCCACTTATCAATGGTACACTTGGACCAATTTCTTCCTTGGTTGTCTCATCCTTCAAAGGTAACAACACATACTTGTTCCCATTCTTTTCGAGAGAATAAGTGTTCATTCTACCATCATGGATGGATTTCCTGTCATATTGCCACAACCTTCCCAAAAAAATATTGCAGATGTCCATGGGAATTATATCACATAACACCTCATCCTTGTAGCTACCAATATGGAATTCCACTTTATATTTTTCATTCACCAAAATATGATGTCCCAGGACACTCTATAGGGAGTGAGATGTACTAGCCTCTGCAATCCCAATTTCTCTACCATCTCCGTGGAAACCAAATTGTTTGTGCTATCACTATCAATGACAATTTTACAACACTTACCTCTTCACTTACATACAGACCTGGACAAACTTTTCCTTTGAGATAGTTCATGAACCTTCTTTTCTGCCTTAGCCAAAACTCTCTTCAGCAACAATGATTCCCCTACTTCAAGAACTTCTTCTTGTGTGACTACCTTCACATATTTTTCCTTTTCTTCTATTATATTTTCATTTCTCTGAACTTATTCCTTGTTCTCTAGACAATCCCATGACATGTTTCCTATTTTACCACATGTGTAACATATCATTTCTCTGTCTCTTCCTCGACCTCTTGAGAAAAATATTTTTCCTCTTGATTCTCCTCCTCTTGGTGATTGGCTGCTTGAATTTCCTACCTCTTCTTTTGAAGGTTGAAATCTTTCTCTGTTAGATTGTCCTTTGCCTCTTGCTGGACTCCTTCCTCTGTTTCTTTGGTTCTACTTTGGTCAACTTCTCTTTTTCCTTCAAATTTGTTTGGTATGCATCTTCAACAGTTATCAGGGACAAAAGGTTGATTTCATCTTGAAGTTCATACTTCAAACCATTTATGTATCTAGAAACCTTCTTAGCATCTTCTTCAATGTGACCATTGCTAATGTTTAACCTATAGAATTCATGTGTGTATTCTTTTATTGTCATAGTTTTCTATCTAAGTTTTTTCAATTGTCTAAACAAATTTAGTTGATAACCCTTAGGCATGAACTTACCTTTAAATTTGGCCACCATTCTGTCCCAACTCCTGATCTTAGCTTTTCATTTTCTTCTTTTGTCTGCATGCAACTCATCCCACCATAGAGTTGCATGTCATTTTAGCCTATTCACTGCATGCTTCACCTTCTTCTTCTCTTCTACATCATCATAATCAAAATATTTATCCATGGCATTTATCCAGTCAAGTAATTCATCAACGTTTAAATTACCTTCGTACATAGGCACTTACATCTTAGGCCTCGATATGACTCTTGTGACCATTCTTACTAGTTGTTTTTATGTTGTTTCTCCTCTTGGAGCTCCTTTTGTTTCTTCATCAAAGCATGTATCTTCATTCTCACTGACATCTCCTATGTTAGGTTTTCTCCTTTGAGCTATCTCCATGGCCTCCATCCTTTCCTAGATGTGCTTTAGCTCGTAGCGTCACTCATTAGTTACCACATTCATATCTCTGACTCCTTGTCTGGGTGGCATGATTACTCAGAAACACGCTACTTTGATACCAAAAATGATGGCAAATACCAACAATTTCAACCCACAATCACAGAGTTTTCAACACTCTGTCACAGCCAATATTCGACTGCATGTCTGGCCTCGAATCACACAAACATGCATTCAAATTTCACCTTTTACCTACACCGTTGAATTGTGCTCTGTCATAGATAACGCTACGCGGAATTACCACTACGGGAAAGCATCAACAAACAATGTTGACAAAATCTGTTGCAGAAAATTCTGCATGAAATTCAACAAACAATGCAGGTGTGTTGCAGGTTACTCTACACGTGGAATCCCGCAACAATACTAACTTGTCGCGGATCTTTACGAGGTGTTCCACTATATCAAATTGTGACTTTATGTTCTTGCAAGGAAAATACTCAGGAAATATTTTTTTAAACAAAATTTTAGAACTTGTTGAAATTAATTGTGCACGGTCTATCACATAAACTCGTCATTCTGCCAAAATAGCTTATACATAGAATTTAACAATTGAAACACATAGCGCGGACATACCACACACTATGTTCTTTCTTAACATCAATGAAGGAGTAAATTTACACAAGAAATCTCTTTTCTTCTTGGTCTTTTAGACCTATGCGATCCACACTTTTACATATTCAGTGCCACACACTCGCTCCCTCTATCTCTTACAAAACATTCAATATATCTCGAGCCCTCGAATAGCTCACAAACAAATGAATCACGAGTTATCTTAACAAAATGCCTAAACTAGAGATATGTTTCTAATATTTAACAACATACTTAACACCTATGGCAAACAACATGATATCTAATCAAACAAACTCAACGAAAATGGCTTCTAGAGACATTTCATAATTATTACAAATATAATAAAAAAAATTAGGGAATCAACTCCCTTGGTAAATGTTTGCGACCCATGAGGTCAATCTTAAGATTTACTGTCAGGTGCTCCTGCATCAATTTCCTTTGTAGGTGCCCCCCTAATAGCCATGATGATCCATTTCTTAGTCCTAATAAAAGTGTATTTTCTCTCGTCACTGATGAATTGGACACCCTTGAATTGTTGTGTGTTAGGATAAGGTATCATTTCCTTCTTAACCCTAGATCCATATTAACCCCATGTCACTATGTTAGCATACATAGTATGAAATTGTCAATAGGAAATTGCTAAGCAGAAATGGCAAGTCTAAATCTCCAATTTGAAATTGCTAATATAAAATTATTAGTATGAACTCACTAAAAAGAACTGGTAGTCTCATATGGCAATGAAGATACAATCTGTGAACAACGAAAACATTGCGTACATT